>MUAA02000091.1:600000-759229 GCA_014180765.2 Marchantia paleacea | reverse complement strand
CTGAAAATCGCCTTAATACCGCTCTGCTATGCTCGGTGCATCCTCCATCCCCAGTTCAGGAAGTGATACAGAACCGGGATTTCGCAGGCAACATACAGAAGGGAGGGTACGAGCCACAGAGTGCAGAGCTTTGGGCCTAGAAAGCCTCAACTCCAGGGTTCAGAAGCTTTCGAAGCAGGCACTGCTGGGGATGGGGTGCAGCCGCCGCCATCAGATGGGATGGCTAGTTCACTGACCAGTGCTCGTTGTTTCTAATGTCATTCATGTACGGGTTGACTTTTCGTGACACGAAGGTTGCATGCGCGCGCGGGAGGAGCCTCGGCCATCGGCATCGGTTTCAACTTTGCAGCTGGAAGACGAGAGGTTGTAGACTACTGCTGCTGCTGCTGCCAGTGAGAATGGAAGTATGCTGTGGATAGGCTCGACTCCGTTTTACAGCTTCTCGCAAGGTGTAAGACAGTCCTCTTTGTTCGAGTGAGCGATCGAAATTCATCGAGTCCTGCGTTGCGAATGTCGAGGACCAAGAAGCGTGCCCAGCTGCGTTTATCTAGTGCCTCGAGCAGACAGGCTATGGAATGTGGAACGACCCTATGCTTCCACTAGAAGACAGCCGCTTTATCCTCGATGGACCCGCGACCAGAATCCAGATCCCGAACTAGCTGACCCGGAGCAGGAGGTTTATTTCTCTGGGGTACACCGCTTCTGATACGAATTTGTCCTTTTCGTTCCAAATACAGCTCACTGTCGCACTTTCGCTCCGTGTACTTTATGACGTTAGCATCGTGTACTGAGGCAGTGGAGTCCCGCGTGGATCAGATTCATCAGACGGGTCACACAGGACAGTGGAACTTACATCATGCCGTGAATTTCAAGGCTCTGTCTGATATTTCCCGCGTGCATCAGTTGTTAGCTTTCCAGTGGTGCTTCAGGGGAGGGACCTAGTTACTTTCTCCTCCAGGGTTACGCTCGGCGTGATTCAAAGCGAAGGCTCGTCTGTTGTGACTTTGATTTGCCGAGAGTGAAACTCTGTAAAAGGAATCACGTTGAGACTAATCAGGAGCCCATGTTTGATGTGATGGTAACAACGAGTACTGCGCAGCATCGTATACGCGGAGCAACGGTCGTTTTCATTGTGGGGTTCTCCTACTGTTGTTGATGAGCATGTCTCTTTCGGTCTACTGAGCCAACAGTTTGTGGTATATCTGAAACTAACCATAGTCTAGATAATCAAACAAGGTTGGCTACACAGAATGAAAGGTTGAGGCTGCTACCAACATGGGTTTGCAACCAGACAACCGACTGGAAGATATTTTGAACTGATATTTCTTGATGAGACAGTTGATATGAAGTACAATAGGAAAAGATGTCTTGTCTCATCCCCAACCTCTAAACATCATGTAGCTATGTACATGTGACAACAACATTCTGGTCACAAATCAGACTGTCAGTAGGCTTACATGCAATGGCCAAAATATGCGACAATACGCCAGTAGTCCCGAGCTACAAAGAGAACAGCAATAAGTCCAAAATCATTTGAGGCAATGGGTTGATTCTGTGCGAAGGATGCAAAAGGAAATGACTGTCCTCCTTTTTCCGGGGACTGAGGAAATCACTAGTGGTACGAATTGGTACAATCTGGGAAACTGTACAGAGACTCAGAATAAATTTTGTACACCAAGTTCAAATACCCTACAATTTTCATCAAGGGAATTTGAAGCTCCGACCCTGCCTGGACGAAGTTAGGCAAACGTTGTCCTGGAGGGTCAAAAATATAGATCCTAAACACGAATCGAGGTAGCTTCATCAATTTAGAGGCAAAATTGTAGTTCTCTGCATAGAACTATTGCAAGTCACTGGAATCTCGCCCCTTTGCGAAAGAGATGAAAATCTGTTCCAGTGAGCTCTGACTGACACTGTAGTCCTCCAATCCGACAAGATCCTTCTCTGTTTCTATCACTCCAAAAACCTTCGATAAAGAGACGCCCTCCAAAGGAATGCAGTACTTAACTCTTGTATTGTGTTGTTCATCGAGTTTAGATCCAGGAAACGAGCGAGTGATAAACTCATGAAGTTGTTGCATATCCTCTGGCCTTTTGCATCGCATCTCCAAATTGTAGCCTGCAAAATAGGCCAAGGATATAAGAGGATTGGAGCTTGATCACAGTTACAGAAGGTAAAACCTGGTGTGTATATGGCCATAATCATCAGTAGACCGAGGAAAATTAACCATGTACGCTTGAGTTGGCCGAAAGAGTGTAGAAAGATGATCAGCGTTCTTACAAATGCTATAAAAAGGTACTCACCACTTCCAAAACGTGACTTCAGGTGCTGGATGGAACCAAGGCACATAAGCCTCCCCGAGACCATCACCCCAACGCGACCACAGAGGGCTTCACATTCTTCCATGCTGTGTGTAGTCAATACCATGCTCACTTGACGATTGTTGACAGCGTCTTGAACTAAATCCCACATGGACCTTCGTGCTACTGGATCCATTCCGCTGCTAGGTTCATCGAGAAAAACTACTGCAGGATCTCCGACCTGAATCACCGAGGAAATGAGAAAGTGTTAAGCGATTGAGCAAAGCCTGTTGACTGAAGTACAAGATGTGTATAGATACGCTTCTTACGAACCGATATTCCGAAGTCTTGTGTACCAATCAGCAATGCTGAAAGAATGAAATCATACCAGCGCAATAGCCAATGCTAGTTTTCGTTTATTTCCGCCGCTGTAAACACCAGAAACCTGATCTGCATACTTCTGCAGTCCAGCTGCTTCTAAAACTTCATCCACCGTTGACTTCACTCTGCAATCGGGTACCCCTTTAAGTCGTGCATACATGTCCAGATGTTCCCTGGCTGTCATCAAGTCTAGCAACGGGTCAAACTGCGGACAGTAACCTATATACTTTTGGACGGTCGGCAAGTTTGTGACCACTGAATGACCTTGGATGAAGGCATTTCCACTGGTAGGTTTGATGTCACCACTCAAAATAGAGAGGGTCGTCGTTTTTCCTGCCCCGTTGACACCCCTGCGAGAAACAAGTCCAAGGACATGTTAGTACACCAGAGTAAGCCTTCGAGTAAACCCACAAACAATGTACAAATAAAGTCAGGTCTCTTCAGCAGCTCAAACTTTCCTACTGTAGACAACTTTGATGGCTAGAGAAACTTACAGAAAGCCGAAACATTCACCGGGAGAGATTCCAAGAAAGAGATCCTTCACAGCAACCTTTGCTGGCTCGGTCCCATGGCCAGGATAGATTTTCCAGAGTTTTCGTATGGTGACAACATCTTCGTCAGCCATTCCACTCTCCACTCTCTCTCTCTCACTGTGCACGTCCTCGTCTTCCGGTGACAACAGGTCTCCTGAAGCAATGAAAAGATACGATCATTATGAGAAAATTCCAAACCTATTCTATGTAGACTCCAGTGCACACAAAGCACGAAGATGACGTAGGTAAAATTTCAATTGTAATACTGCGAGTGTGGAGGTCGAACAACTACACGGATGAAACAGGAGACAACTAAAGACTTAATGAGCCGGTCTAGATTTGAGATGAACCTCACAGAGCATTCAATGATCCTTGTGCATCAAAGTCAAATGATTAGCATCTTGCCCAACTTTTGACACTGCCTCGTGTTCTAAAAGCGGAAAATGAACTCATTACTATGGCAAGCATTTAGCGTATGCGGGGGTTTTCACTAATTGCAAGCAATATAAACTAAACTCTCAAACTACGAATATAAACTAAATGTCTGGCAACTGAATGGCATCAAAAGCTTTGAAAGATTACCACTGGTCGCAGCGGCGTGCAAGGTAAACGATTGCGATTTTCTCTTCAGTGAAAATCTAATAACTAATTTCCAAATGAAGGTCAACCAGTCATTGTCTATAGAGAGAGTCAGTAGCATGTAGCCAACGGCTTCCATGAGCATCAACGTGATCGGGCGACCAAGAACGCTCCACCTATAAGGATTAGGATGTCCATGCACAAAGTTTGATTGCAGATCCATGGCGGACAAACTCACAAGGCCTTTCCCTAAATTGTAAGGAGGAAACAGCTGAAAAACTTGTACAAGATATCTGTTCAACTCCTGCACATATGAAAAACAAGGTAAGTTATTTGCATGCGAAATTTCTAAAGAGATATTCCCAATTAACCCCAAGCACCACTGAGTTGTTACTTGCAAGATAACAAAATCAAAATACGGAAAGCTTAGGGATTTAAATAACCTTAGTCTCAGGAAGAGCACCCATCACAGTGCTAGCAACGAGCATAACAAAGCCTGTCACAAAATGTATTCCAGCAATGGCAACCTGCAGCCAAAAATATCATGAGGTTTTACGATTAGTGAAAATGTTTGGCTTATATCGCGTGCTGATCAGAAATAACCATAACTACAAACCGACGTAGCAAGGAAACACTTAGATTAATCTTCTTCTTGATACTTAGTAATATAACTAGCGCAATAAGTTGTAGTATTGTAACTGACGCACCTGTGCATTTGCATGACTGGTGAAAGCAAAGGAGTAGCAATACGACAACGGCAAAACAGAGAGTCCGAAAGATATGAGAAGCACGAAAACAGCACCAGCTTTGGTCCACGATCCAATAAATGCTTGGTCTCGATAGAGCACGAATACCAGCATAGTGATCCCCACAATTGCAATGTAGTTCAGAATGTCCCAGCAATATGTCGCAGTCCAGTAAGAATAAGTGTTTGCCCCGCTCAACATCTTCAGCATGCAACAGGTTCCCAGTCAGTAAGTTACTCATCTTGAGACCCACATATTTTATAACCACTCTTGCTCATTACTTCAAATAATAAGTCAAACTGTACAACTAAGTCATGCCCACATTAGGGAGTCTCTTATAACCTGCTATCCTGCTTAAGGTCCGAACCTTCTTTCAGTCTGGATTCAGGGAACCGAGTAGAAACTACGATGAGCAGAGATGTCTAAAGTTTATTACTAACCTGTAAGAGTTTCGCCTTCACCACCCTTTCGCGCACTACAAACACTGCAAAGCTTGCAGCAAGATAGCAAAATGGGATGAGGACAAACAATGCCGCCAGCACCGTCAACATGACCTGAATTCGGAGGGCCTCGTTCTTTGTGAGGGGTAGAGGTGCGTTCGATAATTTCATGCTGGCAGTGGGAAGGTTTAGTGCTTCCCGTAGTCTTGCTTGAGCAAGCTCCTGAATGAGGGTTGGCATGGCGTGTTCCGACGAAGTATTGTGCAGGAGGGTCAAACCTGACCAAAGTCCACGTCCAGAAGCCGTTTGCATAACTCGAAAGTCCCCGACCATACCATCAGGAAGAGCTTCGGCAAAACTCGAATTAGGATACAGATTTTTTATATCTGTCAGATTCACATTACGATAGCCGGATGTATTGTACTGAGGCAGCAGGGTGTCGTTAAATATAAGCGCACCTGCAATACATTAGGAGATTAAGCAAGTCTGTAAGTTGAAATGTTTGTCCCACATTCGGACATAGTTGCTTCTTCTGGTAAATCTTCTGATTTCTTTTCTCTAGCTAACTTGAGAACATATACATCTCACCTAAAGATAGTTCAAACTCTCCATACTTACCAAATCTCGGTGGATCATGTATTGTGCGCAAAAGAAGCTCACTCATCTCGATGCTGTCCTTCACATCTTGTCGACCTTCAAGCTTCACATAACCTTCTCTACCTATAACGGGTAAAGAACTTACGGGTACACCGGCGACAGGTAAGACTAGTATCTGAGGTAGACCAAGACTTCGAAAAGTCCCTTTGTACATATCGAATTGCAAAGCCAGTTTTGGACCAGAGGGATCGATATTCAGCTTCAAGATCAACATCACAAAGGCGATAACAGCAACTGGGAGTAAAATAGTGTTGAGTAGACCCTGCGACATGACACAACGGTAATATTAAGCAAGTGAAGTCAAAGCATGTAGCTCTTACGTTGTTGACGATAACATTCAATTAACTGACGCGTCTGGAACCACCGTTCCAGCTTACATTGGTTCTTTAAATGTCTTTCAAAGGCTTCGCCGAGCGAAACAGAGCTTAATTGATAGAAAATATTGAAATTTAAGGTGCGTTCGGAGTAAACTTGCTAACTTTAGCTCAACACTCCATGATTCAACAAAAAGAAGGTACTTCTGAGATCAGATACTAAAGCTTTCGAACATATGGCGTGAAATGAAAGGGAACTTCTCTCCAAGCAAAAAACAAAGGTTTGCAGTTCCAATCTGACCGGAAAAGCGAAAAGCAGTACATAGTGAAGGTTGTACTCCTACCTTCACATCTCGTCTTGCTATTATTGCCCGCTTCTTGACCAACTGTAACCATGCACAATAAAAGCTGCACTTCTGTTTTTTCAGAGAACCTCCTGCTGAGTGCCTTGAAGCTGGAACTCTCTCATGTGAAGCGGTGGTCCTCCCATTGCTTGCGATGACCACTTGCTTATTCGCGACATCCAATGCCAAAAAGTTGTTGTCTTCATTTTGCCCGTGACCGTTTGAGTTCTGGTTGAAAGTTTCTGGTCCTAAATCTTGAGCAGCCTTTCCTCCAGGCCCGAAATAGTCACTATTCTCATTAGCTAATTTGATAAACACCTCTTCCAGAGTTGTCATAGAGACACCATAACCACCTATCTGCAGTGCGTTCTTATGTTGTTCAAGTTCAGAAAACAGATTCGAGAAGGCTGCCTTATTTGCTACAGGTAACTGAAAAGCCATCTCTCCACCAGCACTGCTCAAAGGAACTGTTTGAGGAACATGTTCCTGTATTAGGTCGTGTACCGCCTTCTCGTTGCAGGTTTGATTGAGCTTTGTCATGGTTAAATTGTAGCCAACACCAAATTTCGCCTGCGCACAAACGACCGCTCAAGAAATTAGAACCATCAATTACAACTCCAATTAGCAGAGACACCTTTATATGATGTTCATTCTCCTTCGTATTTGCGCATGGATCTCGTAATTTGTGGAACTCCTCGGCTCTTGTTGAGAAGGACAAACTACCTTTAAGTAGAGGCTACTTCCACAACAACGAAGACGTCCCTCGCTCATGATGGCAATACGATCACATAAAAGATCCGCTTCATCCATGTAGTGGGTAGTGAGGACAATCGCACGTCCTTGTTTGAATGTTCGAAGCAGATCCCACATGCCTCTTCTTGCATGTGGATCCATTCCAGAAGTTGGCTCGTCTAGAAAAACAACCTTGGAGCCTCCGATCATGGCAATCGCAACCTGGAATATTCCACTTGCAAAAGATCAACTACGAATGACATCACTTTATTAAAAACTTAACAAGTTCTAAGGCTCTCAATAATTGACAGTCATCTACATCAAGTCAGAAGAAAAAACTAATAATAAACCAAAGTCATTTATTAAGCTCTGATTGCTCTGAATTCATACCTGCAACTTGCGTTTCATTCCGCCTGAAAGACTAGCTGAACGAGAGTCCATCTTGTCAGTCAAGCCAAGCCTCTCCACCATGTCTTCGACTTCTTCGGTAATGAGTTTTTCCGGAATCCCCTTCAGAGCAGCAAAGAGCTCCAGATGTTCTCTTACAGTCAAAACACTAAAGAGAACATTCTGTTGCGGGCAGACACCAATTGTCCTGTAAAGTCGATGGAAAAAGTGTCAAGAAGTTTAGCGATTCAACCCATGATGCTGCAAAGTAAAACCTCACATCATGTTGATCCACTGCATGATGTTCAGGTACACAAACAATACGACTGCTGCTTGGCTCAGGCTCTGTGACTTAAAGTGGTTAACACTATACAAACCGTCACAAAAAAGCCTCTAAATTCTATTTTGATATCCAGATTAAGGTAGACTTCTCTGCCCACCTTAATCTGGCATCAGGAAACAATCCAATCTTGCTCAACCAACTTAGCTTGGACCAAATATCCCATGCATATAGAATATTTTCAACCATCTCTTATCGTTGAGAGTGTCTTTCAAGAGCCTCAAGGTGACAGACACGGTGATTGTGTTCAAACACCTCGTCAGAAAAACTCTGTTCAATGTTCTCAGGAGGAGATCTACAAGATTTCCAATACCCATACAGTCTCAGTATCCCCTCCACGTTCCAGGACCATCGATTATATTTCAGTGTGTTCAGCTTCTCAACTCTGTCAATCTCTCTACCCTAGGTGTGCCCATAACCTTTTGATATTCAGTATAGAATAGAGATGTGAACTAGATGGATCACTCCAGATATGTCTCTCCTACCACACCAGGTCCTCTGGACTCTCTTGCACTCGCCATAGCTTGCTAACACTCAATCTCATCCTCAGGTAGATTCTGAGCAATGCTCCTGAGGTCAGAACTCTCAACGTAGAACTGCCCACCTTGAACCAAGGTCCAACTAGAATTCAGCTAGATTGCGATCACCGCCCCCACATCTCATTCATCCAACATCTCACAGCTGTGATCAGTATCTGACGGGACTATCACTCTCTGATCTAATCACTTTACTGAGTTAGTAGCAATATATACAGTTTTCAGGCTCAGCTTTGAGCCCGGACACACAAAGCCGAAACCCTACACCACAGTTGCTGGTGACTGGTCAGCCCCAAACGTAACCTTAAAGTAAATTAGTATTTACCTCTTATAAGTAACAGTCAATCCAAATTACAATTTACAGTTACTAAGTTACTGCTATGGTCTGACTTTGAGATTAATTCACAAAATTCTATAAAACCAATTCGCTTGATCCTTACTTCATTTGGATCATATGCGTGTCTTCTATATGATTGACACTATCATCCACTGGAAAGGACATGCACAGGAGGATTGTTCATCATGATTGCCTTCTATAGCCAATAAATAGGTAGTTAATGTTCATACTACTATTATCATCGGCAATAGCAATAAGAAGCAATGAAGATAAAGATTTAAAGACCATACCTCCTGATGGAACTCAAATCTTTGTGAATACTGTGGCCCCAAATTTCGGCATCTCCAGAGGTCGCTCTAGTAAGTCCTGTCAGCATAGATATTGTAGTGGATTTACCAGCACCATTATGCCCCAGCAAGGCAGTTATCTGGTCTTCGTATATCGTAAGACTCAGACCATCTACGGCAACCTTCCCACCGTGAAACACCTTCTTTAGGTTCTTGACTTGCACTGCTGGACGATGATCCTCTCCGACCATGGGTTCAACTTGATCATCCCATGATAGTTTATCAGAGTCTGTACCCAACATCTGCAAGCATAATTTCAGCATGATGCACTGTAAATGTGGGGCAGGAATTGAATGTGAATAAGGGTAAGGAAATCTTCATAAAAAGCAAAACAGCCGCAGTACGAAACAAAACATGAAAACAGGAAGAAACTGGACGGATGATGAGAAACCCTCCACAGTAAAAATAAAAAGACGTTCGGTTTGCATCCTTACACCAAATCTTCTCTCTCCGAGGAACTACAAAGAAGCAAGAAGAAAAAGTGAGGAAAATACAAAGACTTCATGTTCAAAACACGACTTCCACTTTTAATGCACACAGCCAAGCACATACTTCCTAGTAGAAAACCTCGTTAGAAAAATGTCTCCTAAATATATAATTCTTATAAAAAATATCAAAAGTTGGTGATTCAAACTAACCTCATATTCAGCTGATAGCCTGTTTGTCTTATCCCCAAACCAATAACGAGGAGTAAACAAGAACCATGGTTGTAACCTTCCTCCGTATTCTGATGGCAAAATTTGCTCCAGGTACCTGAAATACGACTGGAGCTTAGAGAAGAGACCGTATTGGACGTAATCCTACCTACAAGTAATACTCTCCTACTCGAATCGCAAGAAAACCAGACCTCGTTCACATTAAAGTAACACATCCATGATGAGACATCGGAAAAATGACAACTTAAGTATCAGCTTTTCAAACACTCAATCTACATGGAATTCCAATGACTACGGGCACAAATGAACAGAGAGAGTATGAACGTACCAAGCAAGAGTCCCGTAAAGCACAAAATCTGTAGCTAGAAGAAGAAATATCCAAGCCATGGGAAACTCATCATCCCAAAGATTAGACCATGTCACACCAAGATTCTCTCCTTCAAACTGGCCAAGAAGATCAACTCCTGTCATTTTTTTACGACACAAGAGAGGAACATGAGCCGCAAGAATGTACACATACAAGCTTCAAGCAGGACAGCGACATTAATGTCACCTCCAAGATAACGTAAACCTGTCCTAACTGTACTAAACAGAATGCCACGTGTGTTGACATGAAGAAGCACCAAATAAAATACGGCTACATAAGGGAATTATCCCTTCTCGTCATCAACTGGAGACTTTGACTTCTCGGTTTCAACTGTGCATGAACTAAGTATGGGCACATTAATGGTTGATGAATGGCCGCTTGAAAACTTACCGAAAGTAAAAGCAGTGGAAGGAAGCAGTGCTGTTGCTGTCTTTCCACCAATAGCCTGACTATTGTTAGAGCGGAAAAATATGTAACGAGGCATAATGGCTGCAAAGTGCACAAATGGAGCTACAATTGCAGCTAGCTTGGACTTCGAAAAGAAAACGGATAGGAAGAAACCTGCAGAAGTTCCAACGAGAGGTTGTCATACTTGTCTTCCACAAGTTCAAATTATTTGTTTCGGGTACGTGGTGTAAAAAAGTTGGCTTTCTTTGACTACATTGCCCTACTCTATGAAACTTTACAAAGCGAAAAGCCACCAGACAACATATCATATACTTCAGACTTACGAAACTAGCACGAAAAGCTACACTTCATATACAGCCATAAATCTGCAGCTTTAGTCATTACACTTCTTTCTCAATAGAGGAAGCAAGTAGGCACGTACCGAAGGGTATAAGTGAAGCTGTGAAGAGATAAAAGAGAGTAAATACGACGCCTATATCACTGCACATCGATCTCAGTGTCATATTATTTGCAAATGGATATGAAATATACGAGAAAAAAAGTGATCCCTGCAGCTTCCCAGACACAAATAAACCCTCCACCGTAACCTGTGACCATTCCATTGTGTACCTCGAAGATAGATTACCTCTTTGGGAAATACGTGAGTTTGAGAACAATGCTCACAGAAACGGATATAAGGAAAAAAATAACCTGCACACAGTCCACCTTCCAGATCAGCCCTTTACACTTATAAGCAAAACTATTACACTACTTTCAGAAAAAGGAGGTGTTGCAGTTATGTTCTTTCGAGGAAGCAAGATGAACAAAGTTCAACGAAAACATTTTGACCTAAAGAGATACCTCGCCATCTGCAAAACCACAATCTACTGCAACTCATTTTAATGACATCCCGAATGCTACAAGGAAACATACAGACAGAGACAGGAAAGCGCCTTGAAGCAGATATGTATAAAAATCACGCAGAAATCATGAGTTACAAACCAAGTACGTGGAGAGCCATGACAGATTAAAAACCCAAGGTTTCAATCCCATTATGCGCATAGTCTCTTTCGCCCTAGTTTCTTTCTCCTCCACAAGGGCCTAAGAACCAAACAAACAACACAAAATTAGCGACAGCACCATCTTCAAAACGGAAAGCAACACATTGATAATTTTCATTTTTCTGATAAAATTGATTAGCAGCTTCGCCCACTACTTTGCAATGACAACAACAACAGGTAAGCGGCCAAGTATGGGCCAAACAACTTGAGTAAGTCCGAGTGCTAAAAGCTATAGATATGATAATAGGATAAAACCAATAGCAAAAGACAGTCGAATGACTAAACAAAAAGCGTGCAGTATGGGCCCAAATGGCTGATGAAACCGGGTCCAGGGACTAAAAAGAACCACAGAATGACAGAGCCATCAATCTGCCATCACATAACTCGAGTGCTTCATCAGTGGGGACCGAGGTGCATAGGCTTCTGCTAGGTAACGCGCGGGGGACAGCAATAGTGAGGCCAATGGGACAACCCTGTAAAGCACCCAGCAGTCCCCTGGTTGTCAAGAAATACCAGGAGTTTGCCTCTACTATGCTATGACAAAATATCAATACTTAATACATATCCCACGTAGGGTTGAATGATGTGAAGTATCAGAAATCGGCCAATTACGATCAGATATATAAAGAAACTTATGTCACCAACAAGCACTGGATTACCGACACCTAGAATGCTCTATGGATGGGAACAGATCTTTAATCTTGCATTGAACACAAGTGGCGTGAATTCAGAGTTCACAGATACAGATGTACACTGGATGTTAAATAGAAACCCCAGAAGTTTCGACCGTTCGATGAAATTGAACTTTAGAGGACCAAAGCGAAGTATGTCAAAAGCTAAGTATACAGATAAGCAAATACCTTGACGAGCATAGCCAACGGATACAACGTGGACAAACACATAACCAGTCCCATCAGCGGTCCAACCTGTCAAATCGACATTCAGAGAGTCATTCCCAGCATTACAGATAACATTGTGTAAACCTGTATAATGAGTGCCCATTTTAATTACGGACTGCTTATGAGTTCCACAGAATGAGGCACAAACACTTACCACATCATAAAAGCGGTTGTGGGTATATTCTCCAACTGGAAAGGGTGCACCCCATACAGTTTCATCTACTAGCAGTCCTTCTGGCTGTCGGTTCGTGAGATTCTTAAATACGTAAGAATTGATTGCATTCTACAACAGAAAGTTCCGCCAAAATTTTGATGTTTGTTCGTCAGAAGATGTTGCATTCACGTATTACGTAATGGAATGTCCGAACCGAGGTTCATCTATGCAGATAAACTATTTTACCAAGTGAGAGTGCCCAATGAACTCTGCGTGTGTCTACTGATGCTAGGAAAATTGTATCACAGGAACAAACTCTGGCTCTTTGAATATTGTGCTCCTTCGTAAGTCCAATCTGCATACTAGAGTAAGCACAGAAGGCTTACGTACAAGGTCTACATACCTGAAGACTAAGAAACCCGGAAGTGTAGTAGTCCTTATATTTATCAATCATGCCATGTCTACGCCTATGTACGGTACGCCAAGTTCGAGGGACCGTGGTATAATTCATACGAATTGTGTAGTCCACTTTCCCATCTGCAATATCGAGATGTTTAACGACTATCATCGCCCATAGTGGTTCTTTGGACCCTCTAAGAGCCCAATCTAGAGCATCCTGTCCAGAGAAAGAAACACAGGTTTAAAAACTGTCTCAAGTATTTGTAAGTGCGGAGATGTGAGCTACGCTGCGCACATTCATGACCTTTCCAGTCACTTGAGGTGCAGCCAGATTTAGCATTCAAGTCCAAGAATCTAATATAAATTGTCTAGTAGGCCACAACCTTCAGTCCGAATATAAAATTTCTCCGTTACTTCGCACGACCTCACAGTGGAAATAATAAAAATCCAAGATTTGATACAAAAGATGTCCCTCGTATATGAAAGTGACGCTGATGAAGAACATAGGTTCGGTCACTCACTAGAACCTTAGACACCTTAGAACTGCAAACAAGTTGTTGGGCACAAAGTGGGTAAATGATTACATAATTAGCTCAAGTAGTAGTGTAGTGCTCCTGTAATCCCTACGTGTCGACCCGACCACCGTATTGCATCATGATATAGACTCGTACCTTCTCAGTTGGAAAAGTTCCTCCATAAACCTCGTTGAAAGACTGCAGCAAAGGAACCACAGGTGACAGTCGTGACATCAAAAGACCAACTCCAGAGCAAACAACATCTGTTCAACAAGAAATTAGAATCACGCGACCAATTGAGCGTGACATTATGTACAATTAGCTGGACAATGTAACCTCTGACCACAAATGAAACCAATCATAGGTGCAAGGATGACTCACCTGATACTTTGATGACATGTACTTTACAAGATCGGCAACTTGAGGTGTGTTCGGCGTGAATGTGACTTGTCCTAGCTGTAGAAGATTCCCAAGCTGCAAACATTTGATAAGATGTCATGCCATCAGCTGAGAGGCTACTTCAAAAGTGTCCTTCAGATAATGTAGAACACAGGCAATGACAGTGTCCTGTTTCTTGATGAGCCAAGAACAGAGTTATAAAACAAAGTCTGAAGGTACTGAGTACTAAGAAGAATAACGTACAACGTTTCCAAATTTCTTCTGAAGGGTCACTACATCGTCAAATTTTCCTTTTTGTGAATCTGCGGGTGGAAAACAACCGTATACTGGTGAGAACCTCCTTTCCCAATGAACTTCACGAAACTAAGCCCTTGATGCAAACTATGGATAGAAAATTTGACTAAAGAATGTGCTAATGTAGTTCGAATACGGCCCAGTTGAAGTTGACATGGACAAGAAATCAGACTCAAGTTGTAAAGATAAATTCTACTTTGTACTACGCAGACAAAATCTGCCTAACCATAGCGTGTCGACTACATAGAATGAAACTAAGAAAAAAAGAACAAAACAAAACAGTGAGAGACAAACCTAGAGCCACTTTTATGAGCTTGTGAGCCGATACAAAGGTATCGAAAGAAGGTACTGGCAGAGGTCCGTTGTACTGGTCTATCAGATCAAGGGCACTAATAATCTCTTGAGCTGTGTCTACGCACTTCAGGGCAAGAAGAAGTAGCTCTGGAGTGACTGTAACAAGTTCGTTTGAATCTCCCTGATAATTTTGTGCTTGCATTAAATCATCGAAGAGAGTTGCGTTAGCTGCGGTCAAATTGAAATTAAATGCTTGCCCGGCATTTGCTTGAAGTTGCTGTTTCATTATTCTGGCAAGCAATTGCAGCTCTTTCCGAGACAAATTCTGCAAACAAGGTAAAAATATGAGTTTCATGCAACTGATCACGACTAATCCGTAGAATGAGCATAATTGCTATAAAAAAAAAGTCGACATCAGCTCCGAACGATATTTGTCTATATCACTTGCCCGTATTCTAAAGCACAATCTCGACAGACAATATCAGGATGGCAATTTCTGACTTGACGTGGAATTTGTTGCCGTCGCAAACCTTGGTCAAATTTATTCTATTATTTGAAAAAATGAACAACGAAAAACCAAAAAACAACCATAACAATTGTCCCATACTATTCAAGTACAAATGCAGTGGTACAAAACAGCAACCAAGGCAAACACTGCGCAATGCAGTCTCTGTCAACCTTATAAGATAAGATTTCCAGAATGATACTCTTCAGTGAGCGGAAAGAACCTAAATGCATACTGCACGTTATGAATTACTTTTTATGCGTGCAATTTATTTGTTTCCGTCTGAAGCAACGTCTCAGCACAGGTCTATTCCATTCCTTTCCAGGCCAGTATAATTGATGCAACACGTAAAAATCGTGAAATCAGATGGCCTTGATTTAAACGTCGTGCTTCACGCTATACGTAAACTACTTCTCGAAAGCGGTCTAGTCAATAGATGTTTCGATCCGTCAGATGTTTCCATTGGTGACTACAAGTTCTCCTTTATATCACTGATCTCGAGTAAGGATGTGAATGACAAAGATCGGACCACCATCGTAAGGAAGTGTGTACGCCACGAAATGACTAGAAAGACCTGATACAATCCTTCGAGCTAGCGAGATAAAGCTCACTTGTAAAAAGGAGCAAAAATTTCGAAGCAAAAATTTTCTAGAAACTAAATCAGTTCCATTTTATTACTTCCAATTTCGAGGATGAGCAACAATACCTGCTTAACAAGCGTAGCTGGAGGACAATTGTGGATGAAATTCCGGGTATCCATGAACACATCCTTGAACTTATTAAATACCGGTAGAGAAGCATTGGCGAAGACGGCGGAATCATAATGATCTGGCGTACTCCTCGACCATCCCAAAACTAAAAGTGAGATCATCAAAATTGGACTAATAAGCTCCATAATTGTCTGAAACATACCCCGCTTCTGCAGTGATCAGAACGAACCGGAGTGAAAATCTCAGGTCAAGCAAAATGGCCTCGAAGTTTGGGACGAAACAACAATCCAACCACTAGAAGTTTCTGAAACTAAGGAACTGAATCCACGCCTCTGCCTGAACCCAACAACTCAAAAGAGACAGAGAAACAGAATCTCCAAACAGACAATTGACATTCAGCAAAGCAGAAATCTCATGACCTTGAACAACCACTGCCGTCGCAGCATGGCTTCAAGCTGCTTGCTACCACTAGCAGGGGGCGGCAACTTAAAATCACTGGCACCTCCATCATCTCCAGTCCTACTGTCAGAGTACGAAATCCCCCCTTCTAGTCCCCAATGAATGACACCATCCTCCCCTTCCACTGTACTCAAACTCAATTCTGCTCTATGACCACCATCAGTCCTACGTTCCAAATCCTCGTCCACTTCTCCAACCCGATGATACCCATCAGACGCCCTTCTCGAACCCATACCAATCTAAATATAGAATTGTAAAATTGACACTTCTTCCCCAGCTACCAATTCATCTCTCTCTCTCTCTCTCTCTCTCTCTCTCTCTCTCTCTCTCTCTCTCTCTCTCTCTCTCTCTCTCTCTAATTCTCGCGCGTCAGGATCAATCAATCGATCGGTCGAATCGAATTCTTCGTCCGAAATGCTCAACAAGCACATAAATTCACGCGACGAGGCTCGACGAACTCGCCAAGATGAGTCGCAACACCAGATCTGGTCTCGAAGACGCCCGAGCAAGATTCAAATCCACGACAAAGTAGCAGGAGAGAGCGCCTGGCCCTGCTTTTTTCCTGTGGCCGGAGGTGCGCTCCGCGCTCTTCTTTCTCGTCGTTCCAGGGCCTTCGAGGCCTCCAAACTCTAACCCAAACACACTCAAACTCTCACACATACCCCTGAAGTCGCAAAGGGGAAGGAAGAACACAACAGGTCTATGCAAAGGTAAAAAGTAAAAGTGATTCATGCCATGTCGGATGAGCAAGATATGCAAAGAAGTCTCCGTCGGGTCAAGGAGGACTCGACCAGCGGGAGAGCCCCAGGGACTTTTTTTGTCATTTTCTGCCCGTAAAGCAGATACTTCACGGTCTTCGGTCCGAAGGACCGAGAGGTCAGAAATGGCTTTACGATTTCCGCACACGAACCCTAACGGGGAGAACTCAAGCCCACAGGCTCATGGATTTTGAAAAGGAAGAGTTGTGAGAGACAGTTAAAGGAGTCAATCCAGCCACCCGAGCAACTATCTAGTCATGGGACTTCTTAGGAACATTGTGTGGAGCCCTGGGTCCAAAGTTTCCGAAGGAGACTTCTTTGCCTTTCGCCCAATCGCTCGCTGGCTGGCCTGGCCCGCGTTCCGGTCTACTGGCTTGGCCTTTCACCAACTGTACTCCGGAGTCCTCAGTACTATATTCTATTCGAGCCACGTATGCAGCTCGGGTGAATTTCGCCTTTCCCCGCTGCATCTGTCGAAGATTCAGTTTACTTCAACTGCCGGATCCCGTCGCCTACCTGCCACGAAAGTATGTGCGTGTACATGCTGCAAAGCCTAGCCCTATCCTACCCCATTGGTTTCAACCCTGGGGTCTTCCCATCCTTTTTACTATATTACTCGGTGTCCCCTTCTTTCATATTACTCGGTTCCCACATGCTGCAATGCCACAGGTCGTGCGAGCGAACGGCGACATGATGAACTTTACCACTACTGTAACATTCATGGGATATATCCACCTTTTCTTCTCTTTTCTCCCATGCGTCCCCGTTTTTCTCCTCTTCCTTAGTACGATATTCATTCCTTGAGTAGTGACCCTCGGATGCCAATCCGGCGGCACTGGAGGAGCGCGACTCTCTTGACTTCGCTTGGACGTGAAGAGATTGTCGTCAAGTAAGAGGCGGCTTCATTCGCTGGAAGGATGGAAGCAAACGGCCCGGCCACTGGCCGCTGGCATTCTAAACTTGTTTAATTTCCGGCATTCCGCCTTATATTCCAGAATCTGTAGCCGGGACGAGAGGACCTCTTCCAGATATGTCTGTCGGAAAAACGTCTGGACCCCAACGGAATTGGCTCTACCTCTAAAGCTGTACCGTTGTCGTTCTTCCAACTTGACCTTGGACTCGGTCCAACAGAATCCCACTGCCCGAACGCAAGGAGGCGAAAGTTGGTAATCTTTTCGGCGAAAGACTAAGAGTCCCGAGGAGATCCCGAAGGAGAACCATATTTTCAGGGTCGAACAAATTTCTAGTTCTTTCTTCCGGCTGGAGCTTGGAGCGAGCCATAAGTTACAAAGCATGGGCTTTGTAACTTATGGCAAGAACGACTTTGGCCGTGCGATGACGATTGAGAGGAGGAGAGTGGCGTCAGCAGGCTTTGTAAAATGTGCATGCGTTTTCATTCGCTCATAGGGCATAGAGCAAAGAGCAATGGGCATGATGAGTTGAGGACTGAAATAAATGTTCCGGCCGTGTAAGGTGCCTTGATCGGAAGGACGGTAGGACAGTCGGCCCTGGACTTTGTCTGCCGCAGCAGCTCTTTCCTGACTGTTTCAGAAGTCACGGTCCGTGGTGGTCAATAGAGTAGTGTGTTGTTCACTACTGACATGGATGTTGTACGGTGTATCTTTCTGGTCAGTGTGCATGAACAGCAGCCTCCACTGGCTGCTAACGAATTTCTTCTTGCATGAAATCTTTGACGTGCCCTTCTGGACTTTGTGATGTTTAGACTACAACTTAATTCAGTGATTGAGAATGGAGTATGTCTCGGACCACACTGGCGGGTGTCCCATGATCTTCGACGCGGAGAGTATGTGGTCTACCATTGAGGTCAAAGTTTGGCAGCAGGAGTCGATGTAAGTCGTGCCTTGCCCCACACTCAAATATTCGATAGACGTTTTGATGTGACAGAAACCATGATCTTCAAGATTGAAGGAATGAGGAACCCGAGGGGGATACTGTTTAGAGTTTTGTGACTCATAAAATTCTTCCCGGTATTCTTTTGACGGTATACCGTCTACAGCTTCGACATTAAGAATTTACGTGTTTCTATAACTTGACTTTTGGAATTTGAAAATCCTCAACGTCCGAGGCGAATATTCAGATGTAATATAAATCAGACTGCCGCTCAGGTGTTGTGACTCACTGCAGGCGCGAAGTTTTCAGCTTGTCCTCCACTTCACGCCCTGATCGATGATGAAGCGACGAGAGGGTTCGGCTTCTTGTTAGGCTTTTGAAACTACTCGACTTGTCAAGACACTGGGGTTTGTACACGGTAACTAGGATGCGTGTACCTCTCCAGACTATATTCAAACTACTAAAAGCGTCAAGTCCGGACAAGGATACAAGTGAGCCGTCTTAGTTGTACCGCAGGAATAACGCGGAGAGCGGAATTGTCACTGACCCTATAATCCCTGGATTCTTGGAAAGGTGCTAACAACGTTAGTATAGAAGAATTTTGAAACAGAAATGTAGATCCTATACATCAAACAGAAAAGACCTCAGTGCCTATATCGAGTGAGACCGGCAAAGTACCCTGTGACAACCATATCATACCAATTTCATTGGTAAATTCGATTCACATAAAATATGAAGCACTGATGCCTAGAGAGTTCGAAATTCGCCGCTGGAACTGTGCATCAACGCAGAGTTGTTAAATGAGTAGAGTTAGAGCTTCTCGGTATAAATAGGTCTAAAAATGTAAATTAATTCGTAAATAAATGAAACTTGGCGCTAGAATGGCGAGAACGTTTCAAGTTATCAAGAATTGTAAGGGAGCTGAAATAAGACTCAGAACAAATCCTTCTTCTTTGCTTGACATGCAGTGTTATGCCCCAGGCCCACCACGTATGATGTCACGAGTCATGACCAATTGGCCCCTTCCAGACTAACACTTAAATGTACCTGAATGGGTGCAAGAATCCGACTTTTAAGCGGAACATTTAGAACAGTACATGTAAGCCCAGGTCTTCCCATCCTTTTTGCTATATTACTCGTTTTCACTTTTCATGTAAGCCCGGTCATGATGGCTGTTCTTTGACTTTGAGTTTCTCAACCCTACTTTATGACTCTCTCTCTCTCTCTCTGCAGTCTATTGCTTTCGAGCCAAACCACGGAAACACATCACCTAAACTCAGTGGCATGGCAAACCCCAAGATCGACAAAGTAAAATAACAAAAAGGATGGTAAGTCCCTATAAGTTTGAGAGGATGAAACCAAACCCCTAACATGGTGCTAGGCCCCAATAGCATCACGGTGGTAAATATGTCCTCCTACACCTTATATATCCAAACTATCTATGTCAAACTGTCTACAAACAACAAAGCATCCTAAGAATCATCACTTAACACAATTGCTTTCTTATGGATTCCACCAGCTAGCACTAGCTGTGTCCATAGCTCCATATAGTTCCAAAGCTAGAGGAATAAAGAGGGGAAACTCTATGCATACCCCTATAATTGGAGACCTTGGATGTTGTCGCTCCACTTGCCGCCCATCCTAGAGGATGGGTGATCACCCTTTCTGAAACTGTGTCAAAAGTAGGAACGGTAACTGCCACAGTAATCTAGTCCTCCTAAACCAAGTATAGGTGTGCCCTAACCCTAGTCGAGTGCAAGGCATACCAATGCTCCCTCCATGTGAGATATCCACCCTCTCATGCCATAGCAAACAGCACATCCCTAATGGCATCATGGGTAACTATCCTCTGCCCTCCGAATGGGCATAGAGAATGATGAATATGTAGATGGATGGACCAAGCCAAGAAAAAACCTCATCGTCGTAAAAAAAGTAGCTGGTGTAAGTCAGAAAGTCCTAATGCATGGTTGAGCCAAGATACATGAGCATGAACCCTTGCATGAATAAGAGCATAGACGAGCCCTAGTAGTATGAGGAATGGCCGGATCCATTAAGAGTGAATACAGAGCTTGTTGAAATTGTTGGTCCATCAAGCTAGACTGTAGACCTATAGTCCAATTGGTGACCAACGAGGAAAAAGATGGGAACTTATGTTGTAACTCTAGGGGTAAAGCATCTCTCGTATGTTGCAATAATACCTATAAGTGTAATGATATCGTATTCACATCACTCACATATATCTCAATCACAAATCTGCAATCACAAATCGAGAATATAACAAAGGTATCTAGAGTACCGAACTAACCAAAAATACTATAGATGTAATCTACTACATCCACACGAAATCCTTGTGGAGTGGTAGGTTTATTATGGATGTAAAGATGTCTATTTGATGATTAAACTGCATTTCGCATTCTATCCATAAACAAAGTATGTGGCATCCATTACATGGCTAGCAAGGAATATGGCAAGGTATGGTACCGTTTACTTCAAAATGCTGCACACTGTAAAAGCTAGATGAACTGAGATCGAAGAGCGAAGCTGTATTCATTAGACATGTGTCTACAATATATTCCACTTGGGAAGTATCGGGTGCGGGGAAGAATAAGTTAAACGTGGGTGATCGTCCGACCTACAACAAAGTCCTCGATGACATGCTTGTAACACGTACCTTTAAGGCACAAGCTGAACCAAAATGACCGAGGGAACCAGCAAAGAGAGGCGGTGCTGTGGTCATAATTTTTTATGGACCGCTTGTTCCTGGATAAGATCAAGAAAAGCCTCCTCCTCTTCTACGTCTGGCATCTGTGGCAACATCAAGCCTTCTCTATCTTCCAAGTTCTAGTAAGTTCGTAGCAACCACCGTGACTGTGCTTCACGAAACTATTTTGCACGTAACAAATAAAAACATCGCCACCGTCATTTTTTTCCAGCCTCGCCCAATTTCGCTTTAAGAATAATATTTTAATGTGAGATCTAAAAGCCTCCTACTACCTGCTCTAGGCGCTAGTGTAAGACAATGCTCCGGTCCTCGTAGATGTCTCCCGACGCGTGAACAGACAATGTTTAAATCTTCACAGCTTTCTGTAACGAGAGTTAGATAGTTAAACTCCTCACAAATAAACTGTGCAGACAATCGAGACTACTACGACGGATCAAGAGCAATAATGTCTTAGCCAGTACATCTTCTGGACAATGCATGATTCACAAAGCACGAAACTCCAAGTGTGGAATAAAAGTAAGGATAGTCAGGATGCTCTGAATTCGGGCACCCACCTCCTGCCTGCGGGCTTAAAAAAAAAAAAACATTGGCACCGTTTTCTTTCAGTCTCATGTTCCTGATCATGAAGTTCACATGAAGTTCTAGCAAGAGGAATAACTGTGAGATGTATTTTAGAATTTGGCTAGAGCCACCACACTGATCGCAGTGTAGACCAACAATTGCGTTCGCTTGAAATCGAGCCCGAGCGTCTACGGATCCAAAGAGGATTAGTTGGCTGTATTATGGCACAAGTGGGTACGTCGTCGTCTACTCAGACTCTTTCAGCACCGTCACCGCTCCCTAACAATTCCAATTTTCTGATCCAGTTCGCTTCTTGATAAGAGAAACGGAGACAATATCAACCCAAGTCTCCGGGCGGAGAAGAGTAGAGGAAAAGAGCTGGTGTGGCTGCTGGGATTCGAGCCCAGGTCTCCACGGCCACAACGTGGAATTCTTACCACTAAACTACAGCCACTTCGTGTTGGGGAGCTGAACTTGAGAAGTCACAAAATTATAACATTATACATTAATGTTATAATTTAACATTATACATTGATGTGGATTATAGTTCATCCACATCAAGCCTGATTTCTCTCTGCGTAGAATGCTTGAATATAGAGAGAGGAGTGTAGTTATAGATACATCTTGCTATTAGCCTCCTTTTTGCTATATTACTTGGCTTTCACTTTAATTAATTAGCCTCCTCCAACATGGACAATCGGTACATGGGAGGAGGTTATGGAGATTACGGAGAGAATAGAATAGGGTACTATATCTTTTTGCAGTGGCCACATTTTTCCAAACATTGAAATTGAATAGTCTACTCTCTTTGTATCTAAATTGAAGACTATAGATAATGATATAGTGAAATATGAGTGTTTTTATTTTTTTAAAATTTGGATTGAATTTTGAGTGATTTTTTTTAAATTTGACATTTGGGTATGGTTTTTTTTGTTCCAATCTATTCTATTTCCTGCATTGGTTCTATTGGGACCTAGTTGGAAAATTATGGAGATCATAATAAAAAGTTATGAGTGCTTTTAGATTTTAGGGTTTTCATAGTCAACATTTTTCCTTGTGAGATGGGGTGTTAGAGGGTTGTGGTTCTGCAGGTGGGAGGAGATACATGATGGAGTGCTCGGTGTCTTTATCGTTCTCTTTGTGCTACCTATATCTTCATTTTCCCTCATGGTACCACCAAAAGTAATGCATGATACACCATGTCGAGTGTGTCATCGTCTCTTTACCTCTCAAGGGGTAAAGATCCACGTGGGAAAGATGCACAAAGATTATGATTAGACCACTTGGGATGCGCACGGGAGGAGGATGATCACATTGACATCGGTATTTGTCACTTCGAGGAACACGCACACTATATCGATTCCTTCCTTGATCATTCCGGGTATACCGACCGGGTCGTGGGAGTGGTTAGTTTTCCATGCATGTTGGATTCTAGAGCTTTTTGAGACTAGGTTCCATATCCACGTTTATTCCATAGGCTCCCTCGTGCACTCCATGACGAGGCTAGACGTGCTTTTCGCTTACCGCTCAATTGGTTGGCACGCGATCTCATGGACGAGTTAGTCTCACCTCTTTGTTACTCTAGCTTTGGAGTTATATGGAGCTATGAACACTGACTTCAGCATGTTCGTGAGGGAGTGCGCGAGAGCCTACTATACTATGCGGCAGAGGGTATCACTCTCTTTAGCTTACTGTATAGCCTATTTTAGGCAATGTGTTTCCATTGCTTTACAGGGAGTGCGCGAGAGCGTACTATACTATGCGGCAGAGGTTATCACTCTCTTTAGCTTACTATATAGCTTATTTTAAGCAACGTGTTTCCATTGCTCTACAAAGAATACTACCTCGTGTAATCAATAAAAGAACAATCATGTTAGATGATTCTTGGGATGTTTATTTGTATACCGTTTGACCTAGATAGTTCCGATATCTTAGGTGTTATATTTCTGAGAAATGCTATTGGGGTCTAGCCCCATGCTACGGGTTTAGTTCCATCCTTGTAAAGATTTGATGGGGTCTTCCCATCCCTTTTGTTATTATACTTTGTCACGACCTCCAACAAGTGGGAGGATGCTGAGAGTACGGAACTTGACGTTACCTACTCTCATCTCCCCGGACAACCTATACCATTTTCTTGTTTTTACGTATCTTGCAAGATTGCGCATGAGTTAGTGCAAAGGAGACCGCGGAGGGAGCGCTTCTAATGTAATCGAGGATTCTCGTCGAGTGTCAATTCTATTTATCTTGGGCAACCATTGGACACCATCTCGCTCCCCAATGAACGCCCTGGAGATGGACGGTATCCGGACAGGTGATCAGGCAGAGAGAGTACGACTTTCGTCCCCGGAGGTTCTGGTGAATGATATGGGTGTGAACAGATCTTGCGCATCCGAAGAACACTCCGGTGTGCGGGTGTGCGTGCGTACAAATATCTGTCACCGGAGTTGATCAATCAGCCGATTGGAAACCAAGCTCCATGTATTATGCTATTGCTACGCAAATTTCTCGTTCACTGGACCTCCGTAATCATACTTTGGGGAAATTATTCCCGTTCTGACCATTCCTATCAAATTTCACTTTGAAATCGGTTGCTTGGTTTATTCATGTAGTCCCATCCAGTTTTTATTTGATAATCCTCGAGTAATCTCCTATACAAAGCTAAGAAATTTCTTAGCTTTGTAGGTTCTGTGATTCGACTTCAAACAAGCTGATCTTTTCGACAATTATTTCTAGAATCTTAATTTTCAATGCAGAAACTCTTAAGTGCGTCGTGCAAGGATCACTAACGCACGCTCAAAGTGGAAAGTCACGAAGCTGACAGTACAGGCGCTGCCTATAGTCCCAATCGTACATTAACCAGGAAATATTACGTAGGAAAAGACACAACTTTCGACAGCTGTCTGCGTAGTACTTACGTTCCACACTAAGTCCACAGCCACTAGCCCTTGGAAAAAGATCACGGAGTCCACAAAATATCAACATCCACAGCCGCCGATTAAAAAAACGCCGAAAACTCCGTCTCACGTAATTGATAAGAAGCTGTATAAGGTCTCTTTCATAAACATGGAGGCCATCCGCCTCGTACTTTTACACGATCCGAGACGTTATTAGATTCTCTATCAGAATATAAATTTCTATTTGAATGTGATTGAACCCGAATAGTTGTCATTAATGATACACGTGACGAACATAAGTGTCGATAGTCAAGCTGATATACAATGTACTCAACAAGACTCCCTCGGATCAAAGCCTAATCTCTATCATCCCCCACTCATGAAAATTCGCTAACCTATAAGTGAGGACAAATAATGGTTGACTCACTCCACTTTAACTGCCTTCGCCTGTGAAAGGTTCGAATACTTTCTGACAAAGAAGTTCCCGAAAAACGCCAACAATGATACAGAGTAAAAGAACAACATCTGCTGACCATAAGACAAAGGTCAAAACCTGAACCATCAGAACCTCACCTCCGTTTCATTATTTACATTCTGCAGCCACAAACTGTAACTAGCTGCACACTTAGTATATTGCTCAACCGGATTTGATAATTGAAAAAGCTCGTGTTCAAGCACCTCACTACAAAAGTGTTGCAATAAGTGTAAAAGGTTCTCACCCTGCCAAAGCCCTTGGGGTAGTATTCAAACTTCGACATTGCGTACATCGCCTGCCCAATGAAGGACAAAAACTGAACCATTTGTATCATGGTCAAATACCTGCAGTCAAACCGAGCCCCGTCTCAGGCAGGAACCATAAATTTGAACTTCAAATTTTATATTGTCACGCAAATAGTAAAAATTAGTTACTTACAAGCCAGCAGACAGCTATACACACATCTGCTACCAGCGTACATAATGGTTAGAATGAAGTTCAATTACGGCAAGATTTGATTATGATAGACAAGATTTGATTATGATAGACTTCATACTTTCCCCAGAAGAGATACTTGCGTCTCCGCTTCTCGTCTCTGGCGACGGTTGCCGCGAGTAGATAGTATAGGTACATCGCTACATGGATACAAGAATTGAATGCTGCGGAGAAATACGCTGTGAAACCACAAATTCAGTGTCACCAGGGCTGCCCAAATAACGAGCAGACAAGAAATTCTTTATGAAACGCCCCTCCACATTTCCAATATCGAATGCACTTACCATCAGCGCCTGGAAACCGATAACAAATTATCCACCAAATCATTGCGATGCTTGCGTGGTGATATATATGCAAGTACGTGACTTGTCGCAGGTTTCTTCTGAATAACATAATGGCCTGTGGGAACAGCGACTTATCGTGAGTACAGAGTTCACACTGTTGCCAAATTCAATGTTGACTTTATATCAAACTGAGGAGGATTGCAAGAACACTTGAATTACTGAACTTAGTCACTTACCGTATCCATAAATTCGTACACCTTGGACATGTAGAAGACATAAATGAGCAGATTCATCTGTGAGGAAAATACAGTTGCCATGTAAGAGACTCATCCGCAACAGCAAATATTCATCGCGAACAGTCAAATTATGATGGGGGGTTGTTTGATCTTGCATACTTGCACGAAGTATGGCACACGTACATGACCACAATCATACCAAAGTTTCAGGTGAATCAACCAGAGAAACCAGAAAGATCATCATGGCGCATAAACCCCTAACTCACTGCGGGTTCTCTTTCTCTGTAGTAGTTCCCCCATACACTATATCTGTAACGCAAAGAGAACAAAGAAATGTCAGATTTCACGTACAAATGGACAGTGATCAATGACAAAGAAAGCTATCATGATTCCCGTGTTCCACAAAGATATAAGTGACGATGACGAGTGTTTCAACCGAACTGAACCCTTCAGGACACCACGTGAACGAAAGCCACAATGCAAAGCTCTACTCTCTGGCGGCCACTCCACTTGCAAAAGGTCATCGACCTCCTTCCCAAAAGATGAAGAAACCAGAATGCTAGAATCAATCAGACTCTCTGGCCTCAAAATCGCTCAGCCTCCGGGCCTTCGCATAAGGAGAGGAACAAGCCTTGAGCTTGCGGAAGAGACCGACAAAACACGGAATTCGTCTTCACAGGCCTCTACCTTGACAGAGATTTTGTTTCTCTCGTGATCACAGAGGACCACGGGAGAAACAGTGGACAACAAACGTTAAAAACACTATTTCATGCTCAGATAACCAAATCATTGCATGGAATATTCACTAGCATACAACAACGACTCACCCGTAATGTCGAGCTGCGGCAATGAGGCCGACGCACATGAATAAGCTCAAGCAACACAGAAACAGATTGTGGGCAATCACAAGGCAACGGAGGGCGAGCGGGTCCTCCTTCCTCGGCTTTTGTCCAGACGCCTTAATTTGAAATGACCACAGCCAAACCACGAGCAAGTACAGAGAAATGCAGGCCAACACGGGCACGGGACTCTCGACCATCGGAAGGTCCTTCGTGATAGGATTCGGCTTCCTAATATCCACACCCACGACATCTTCAAGAACTCTGAATACCGCCTCCCCGATTCTATCCTCGAGAGGCCTCACTTTCGAAGATCCTTCATTCTTCCCATTCGTAGCATTAAAAAATGCATGAATTAGAGTCGTGGTCCACTCCACTCCGCTTCCAGAAGTCATCCCATTTCCCACAATCTCACTCTCTGTGCTGCTCCTAGCTTGCTTCATCTTCGCCGCTACTGCTATCCACTCCAGCAATCCGCTCCCGCTCTTGGTCGCCATTACCACAGGGGTCGTTCTTGCTCGAGTTCTTGCTCGCTCCAGGAGCAGCAGCGGCTGGGACAGGTCGTTTCGCCTTGGACTCTCCGTGCCTCACATTGCCTCGAATTCTGGCTTCCGCGACAAGTTCACGTTCACAAGATTTGTTTATACTACAGAGGGAGCGAGGAATGACCACTCCCCAGTAATAAACCAGTGCCTCTCCCAATCTCCCCTTCTGCTACTCCTGGCCCCAGGCCTCTGGCATTTCCTCGTTCGCTCGCTCGACCGAGCGCTATCAGTCTCCAAATCCTCTCCCCGCCTTCGTCTTCATGTTGCTTTCCGCTGCGGTCCCCTTCTCTGCGGCCCCACCACCAGCGCTTGCTCCGCAGCACTGGGCCCCACCTCCCACCCGCGGCCAACTCGACTTACCGTCATCCCGCGGTTCTTCCATAGACGGCCACGATTCCCTCCATCGCAGGATTGGAACGTGATCTGTTACCGCTCAAAACCTGCGACGTGGAAGCTGCGTATGGGACAGTCAAGGTCCGGATTCTCTAACCCTGGTAAGAACACTCGTGGATGATACGAACCCCCTACAATAGCGGTGGATGCACACCCAAATGCCATGCATATTCGAAATCGCAGGCTCCTGGTTACTGTACCACACTTGCACAATCCCTCGAAAGGTTGGAGTTAATCGACTGCGATTTTTCTAACGTGAATTGAAGAAACCGCTCAGTGGGTGTTCCCTGCGTGTTAGCAAAAGGGATCCAAACGCCGCTCGATTGGGGATAACGGCTCGATGGATCCGAGCTTCCGAACGTTCGGAGGCGAGTTAAGGTGGTGGATTAAACTGCGGTAGTCGTTGAACTATGGTCGGCCAGAGGATTCTCTGGACTCTTAAGCCATGCCGTTCCTGGCGCGACCGGCAGGAACCGGAAGGCTCCGGTCGCGCCAGGAACCGCATGGCTCCACACGATCCGTGCAAGGTGTTTGTCGGCAGAAGGGCAGCCGTCACTTCATACGTGGTCGCTGCGAGAGCCACTGTGAAGCCCTGCGTGTGTGGTAGACCGAAGCTTAACCCAGGCCTAGATCATTTAGACGAACTTCGCTCGGACTTCACCCATCTTCCTGCGTGTCGAATTCTCTCTATTTGTGCTGTGCCCACACGATGCTTCGTTTAATTTATTTTTTAATAGATACAATATCAAAAGGGATGGGAATACCCCATCAAGTCTCACAAGGATGGAACTAAACATGGACCTAGTCTCCAATAGCATCACACTAGAAAATATATCCTACAACACCTAACATATACTAACTATCAAACGGTCTACAAACAATAGAGCATCTTAAGAAGCATCATCTACCGTGATTGCTCTCTTATGGATTGCACCAGCTAGTGCTCTCCGTAGAGAAGTTAATCTATGTAATAAACTCAAAAATTGATACTTTATAGTATGATAGTAACATGTCAAAGTCCATGTCCATAGTTCCATATAATTCCAAAGCTAGACGAATAAAAAGTTTACCTCTCTGCAAATTCCTATACTTGGAGACCTTGGTTGTTGCCGCTCCACTAGCCACCCATCTTGAAGGATGGATGATCACCCTCTCTGAAACTTTATCATGAGTAGGATCGGTAACCACCACATTTGCCATAGTAATCTGGTGGTGCTGGTTATCGAGAAAATAACAAGCTATTGAGTATGTCCAACTAACCAAAAATGATATAGGTGTAGTCTATTCCAACAATAATAAATCTAGTCTTCTACACGAAATTGGAAAAGATATATGTCTCCGTGCCAAATCTCATGTCACATACTCGAAGGTTCCTTGTCCGATGATGTCACCAAAGAAGTCCATGATCCTCTTATCAAAGATTGTCAAACGTGATATGAATGTAGGTGAAGGAGGAACCATGCGAAAAAGGTAGGTGGGTCGACGAGCAATACTAGATGAAAGTATACCAAATATCATCTGCATATTCACTAGTAGAGGAAGGTCATTTACATGCAAAACATCCTTGGCAAGTGCAATATCTAGGTAACCTTAGCTTTGTTTAATTGCAAATTGCCATTCAATGGACATATAATACAATCATCCCTCTTTTAGTTGATGAATATAAAATAATACAATTCATGTTGCTGCATAATAGTTCATCCTAAAAGTCCTAATTATAATAATTCAGACATATAACACATTGTTCCTTCACTTACCCAGAAACTCTGATGATTGATCATCTTTTCATGAGAGATCTCACTTGATCATCGTCATAAATCTTTCCATGATTCCAGCGTAACACCATATATAAATTTCAATTTTTATCCCTATTCTGTTCGACAATATATTTAACCCATACTTGTTATATTATCCACCTGTGATATTTTCATTTTTCAAGATTCGAACATACTTTCAATAAAGTTCACAAGATAACTTTACAAGATGTTATGATGAGAAAATGGGTATGCATTCTTCTACCAAGATTTCATAACTCCACATACTCTACATAATTTTTACATATTTTAATGTGTATATATCATACTATTCTTCTAATCCATATATTTTTTTCACCAAGCCCATAAAGGTTGTACAATATCTCAACCCAAAAGAATTAAATGACGACCACATATATTATATTATGTAAATCAAAAGTCTTTTGTTTCTAATTGATAACAACAACAACAATACAACAAACTAGAGTATGTCTCCTCCATAGATAGTAAGCCTATCCCTCCACAAGAAATCAGCAAAGATGTTTATCTCTATGCCAAATCTCTTGTCCGACACTTGAAGGTCTTTGGTCTGATAATGTCACCAAAGATGCCCATGATACTCTTACCAAAGGTTATCAAGCGTGTATGAATGAAGTTGAAGGATGAACCGTGCGACTGAGGTAGTTGGGTTGACAAGCAATACTAAAGGATAGTATATCAAATACCACCTATGGATTTCCTAGTAGAGGAAGGTCATCTACATGCAATATATCCTCAGTAAGTGCAGCGTCTAGGTAGCGCGAGACAAAATCCTCAGACCCTACTAGAACTCCTACAATGTGTAATACATTCTTCTGAAAGTTGTAGATGAGTAAAAATATCCAAAGGAGATCAAGCTCTATATTTTGACACCTTGACTCTCAAGTCTACAAGATGAAGCTTTGTAGTCAAGTAATCAAGTAATCAAAGGCATGTCTCATGTGGTCTACAAGTCTCACAATATGTGTATCATCCCCTAAGAAGGGAAACACACAACCTAACACTTCCAAAACAGTAGACAGAAGATCTCTATAATGGGTCATGGCAAATGGGGATCTTTTCAAATGATCTCCTTGTCAAGTATCAGCGGAGGACTATAGAATGGTGACTCCCTCATATGAAAAATCATGATGATAGAAAAGAGAAGAATGTGAACCATAGAAAGACGGTTCAAAATGAATGAGGTTCGATAAAGATCCATTGGTTTCTCTAAACTGTCTAAAGACAAATGCATGTGAGACCTTATAAAAAGTGTTATCAACATCCAATTGCAAACAATCCAATTCGGATGGATATCTAGAATTGCTCTAATGTCCAATGATACCGCCTTACAATCTCTTGATGTGACGACTACAAACTAGTGTGTACAAAGTGTGAACGATGTTGCAAGATCACTGTACTACTAACAAGATGCCATGAGAACTTCTTGAAAACATTTGATCTAATGTCCTAGTGTACTTCTCCATAGTGAGAAACCAACTAGCATCTAGCATCTGACTAAGTAACAACAGAATCTCCCCTCTCGCAACTAACCCAGCCACTTGGAACAACTCCATGAAACCAGAGGGATCATCTCCTTGAAAGTAATCTCGAAAATGCTCATATACCATCCCCTTTAGGATATGCGTGGGATGTGCATAGAGAATGGACAAAATGTGATCTATCAAGACATAATGACTACTCTTGCTAATACTCCAAGACCTTTAATGGTATTTCCTCGTATATGGGTGGATGTAAAAGGCATAAAGAGGAAATAGTCTACTCAGATCAATTAATCACCAATCTAGATGCATTTGTAAACTTTTCGAGGGGATCTTGGCGTTCCTCATGTCATAGTGGAGGCCTGCCTCTAACACCTAATGAGAATCATTGGCCGAAAAGTCCATGCGCATACTTATGTGTTGTGCCTCAGGGTGACACTTCTTTGATCAAACCTCTTGTTTATGCTCCATTCAAGCTTTTAGTGAGTGTGAAAACAATCATGATAAAGAGAAGCAGCGATAGGGGCAACCCGTACAGAACTTCTAATTTTCAACCCTGATCCCTTAAGACCATTCATGACTAAAGTTGAATGAAGAAGAATCAAAGAATTTTCATGAACTACTCACCAAAATTTAAAGCTTTATCCAATCAAAAAAGTCGAAAGCCTTTCCAGAATCTACTTCTTTTTAAAAGCACTCTGTTTTTTCGTTTTATTTTGATCAAAAATTCATTACAAAGCATGATGGAGGTATGGATGGACCGGTTTGGAATGAAGGTCGCGTTATCATATCTAGGAAGCCAAGAAATCTTATATTGAACTTAGCACTCTACTTAAGAAGAATTTCTTACTACTTTAAGTTTAATGTAGAATTTTTGCTGCATCATATTCCTATAAACTTGCGTTTTGAGCAAAATTAATGAAAACCAATCTTCTTGTTGTGAAACTTATTGCATATTCAGCCTTCTGAGTTTAAAGTTTATACCGGTTGACATATGAGTCAGGTTCAAGAAACATAACAGCAGCCTTAAAGTAGTCAGTGCAGGCCTTAGGTCCCCGCGCACATACTATACTCATATCTGTAGATTAGTCCCCAAACTAAATTGTCTCTCCTCCGTAACTACTTTGTAGTCTGTCTGACCTACTAGCCTACCAATGTGAGTCTCGTACGGAGCCTAAGGCTGCATTGGCTACTTCGGGCTAGCCTTGTATCAACCACAAAAAATGTCATACAATTTTCATACAACCTCAGTGTTATCTGACATATAAGCGCATAACCAAACGAATTATGTCAAACACGTAAATTGATCTAGTTGAGGCATTTTTCTATTTTTTAACCTATTCCAATGCTTATTGAATAAAGAAAAATTTAAACTTTACTATTATATATTGTTAGGAGTTAACTCAGGTCTTGAGTAATTCTCTTAGGGTTAGTTTGACTATATTTAGTTAGACTAGGGCTAGGGTTGGTACTACTATATAAAAGAGGTGGCATAAGCTCTCTGAGACACAATTAGGATATTTAGTAAAGTGACTCTGTGTGTTCTGTGGACGTAGCCTTAGTGAGTTGAACCACGTATTTCATGCGTCGACTCTTGATTGCATGTGTGTTTCTCCGTGTATTACTGTTTTGGACCTACAATTGGTATCAGAGCGTGTGACTTGCTTTGAGCACTCTAATTTTTTCAAAGGAGGTGCCAGCATAGTCATCAAATTAACATCCGTCGATCCCTAGTCTCAACCATAAATGATACCGAAGTTCTGTCATCGATCGCTTCCAGGGAACAACCAACTGTCGAGAAACGGAGGGGAGAGAGCGGGTGGAGGTCATTGATAGGCGCCAACAGCAGCGTTCGGAATGAAAGACCTCATCTGAAATCCGAAAGTGGTCATGGAGTTTGGGTTTGAACATCACGTGAGGATTTACGTGTAGGGCACTCGGAGGTCAAATCCGGTTTCCGACCTCTATTCTTCAAGATTGTGGACCCCCGTCACCTAGCAAAGTATGCAGGGATTGCTGTTGGCGGATTTTCTGGATTCTTGGTTAGATGCGCGCTAGCGCTCGTGGACTTTTCCTACCATGTTGTGATTTTTCCTCCATATCAAGGCCATTTTGGGAAGCCGCATTATCTCCATCGGGACTGATCCAGTACTAGTCGCTCGTCGAGAAGTTTGGAGTCCCCGGAGCTCTAAATGTCGATAAGCCGGCAAGAGGAGAATCGTGGACTGAGAGGAGCAGAAAAGGAATCTATTCTTTTTTATATGGCTAGCGGAGTGCAACATACTTTTTTCCTCGCTAGTACTTTCATTGAGAAGACGAATGCTTCAAGTGCCGATTCGCATGCCATTGTTAGCTAAAGTGCGGGGGACATTCATTTCTTGGCAGACGCGGCCACCCGGGTAGTGGCGGGTAGATGTTTGGTCATTGGTAGTGTTGTTTGAGGATTCATGGATTCATAACAATTTAGCAGGAGGCCAAAGCTGGTGGCTTGGAGCGAAAGTTGTTTTCATCGCCTGCTACATGGCGTAATAGAGTGCTCTGCCTACTGAGAATTCTCCAGAACGGACGAGCTGGAATGAAGGAGGCCGGTACTTGCATGCCCCCCAACTAGAGTTTGACAGAAACGATGAGTCGACATTGTGAGCTTGACATCTGAAATGTCGCTCTTGACCCGTCTTGATCGTGTTTCTTATCAACTTAAATTTGTTATGTGTTTCAAAAGTTTGTTTGCACTTGTACTGTCATTGCTGCTAAGAACGGGATGCGAGTATTATTACGTATGAAACTCAAAATATATGGTCCGTGATAGAGTTAGCTCGAGGTCTGAGCTGCACTGACGCGAACTGCCAAAGGTTGTGGAGTTTTGGCCATGGGAACAAGTTCACTTTAGTTGGAAGTGGGAAGAACCAGAGAGCAGTGTGACCTTTTTCATGTGTCTCGGTGAGCGGGCGTTGGTTCTTGGTCGAGAGTCCGTTTCTTCTGCTCCTCTATTTTTCTGCCCCTGCTGCATTTGCGTCGGAGTCGATTGGAGGTGGGACGGTGTGCTTGAGGGCTCGAGAGCAGCAGTATCTCTGGTGGTTTAGGGATTTTTACCTAGGGTAAATTTCCTTTTTTCTCATATGAGTGGGAAGAAGTCAAGTTTGGAGGTTCCATTTGATGACCAAACGACACAAGGGACGAGTTCAGGGGCTAGACGGAGCGGATGGCGTCATGATGAAGACAGGGAGGCCGGATTTGACATCGTCAAATATGATGGAAATGGTGACTATCTTCTGTGGGAGAAGCAGGTCAAAGGCAAGTTGAAGGCTTCCGGTTTAGGCAAGTCATTGAGGCCTAAACCCTAGACATTTAGTGATGAAGACTCTTGAAGGTTCTTCAAGAGCAAGTTGTGAGTATTGTTATACTCCATTTACAACCTTCAATTCTGAAGCAAGTTGATGAGTATGATGATTGTACTTTATTGTTTGAGGCTCTTTAGCGACGATTTCCTCGCAAAGAGTTATCAAACAGGTTGTACACCTCCTTGAACCTGATGAGCTTCAAGATGAAAGATTCACGTACGAAGATACAAGATCACATTCATGCCTTTGATGATCTTGTTATTGATCTTCAGAATATTGGAGAGGAGATAATTGATGAGAGGAAGGCCCTTCATCTGTTAAGTTCATTACCTGCTTCATATTAGTCATTGTCACGCATGTTGCTCCATCATGATAGAAAAATGATCACTTACAATGAGGTTGTAAGAGCTCTATTGACTGATGACCTACAGCAAAAGATGATGATGCCCTCTACTCCATCCTCTTCATCTGGTACGGCACTAAATGCGACCCGTGGACGATCACAATCAAGGAATGAGAAGGTTTTGATGAGGAGGATGACTTGGTCGAAGATGGACTATGAAGCCAGATGTATGCCCTATGCAACTCACCAAAGGGCGTTGGTGATGTATGGATTCTAGATAGTGCTTGTTCTTATCACATTTGTTATATTAGAGAGTTTTTTCATACTTTCTCAGTATCAAATGGTTTAGTTCTTATGGAAAATGATAAACCATGTAGGATTGAAGATGTTGGATCTGTCCAGATTCACATGTTTGATGAAGTCAAACGTACATTGACTCAGGTTAGGTTTATACATCAAATGAGAAAGAATCTTATCTCTCTTGGAATGTTAGATTCAAAAGGCTTTGAGTGGAGTTCTAGACAAGGAGTACTTGAGGTGAGAATAGGTGATAAGATTATCTTAAGAGGACACACAAGCATAGAAATTTGTATGTGCTAGAGGGTAATACCATTTGTGGTGAAGTCAATTTTACCAGATCTCGGCCTGAGATGGCTCATGTTTGGCATTCTAAAATGGGACACATGAGTATCAGGTACTTGACCTTTCTTCATGATAGGGGCTTGTTACCAAGTTTAGGTAAAGTTGACATGGAATTTTGTGAGCATTGCGTTATGGGCAAGCAACATAGAAAAGCCTTTGGTGTTGGAACTCATGGTTCCAAAGAGTTACTTGAGTATGTACATAGTGACGTGTGGGGACCCTCTCCTAAAGCCTCACATTTTGGGAAGTGGTACTATGTATCGTTTATTGATGATTACTCAAGATTTGTGTGGATCTACTTTCTCACACAAAAGTTTGAAGTCTTTGCAATTTTCAAAAGTTGGAGAGTCCAAGTTGAGACTCAGACTAGTCACAAGGTGAGATATCTACATTCGGATAATGGCGGGGAGTATACTTCTGAGGAGTTTAGAAGTTACTCTAAGAGGAGGGGATCACTCGTCATCTCATCACGGTTTATACTCCGCAACAAAATCTTGTTTCTGAGAGATTCAACCAAACAGTATTGGAGAAGGTGCATAGTATGTTGAGCCAATCTAGTTTACCATATGAATTCTGGACTGAAACTGTAAATACCGTAGTGTATTTGGTAAATCTATCTCCTTCAAGTGCAATCAATTTCTTGACACCATTTGAATTGAGGCACAAATGGAGGGCTGATTATAGTCGTTTGAGAATTTTTGGTTGTATGGCTTATCCTCTCATACCTAAGGAGAATAGGATCAAATTGGATCCTACATCCAAGAAGTGTCATTTTCTTGAATATGCAAGTGGTGTGAAAAGTTATAGGCTATGGGATCCTCTAGGTTGTAAGGTGATTGTCAGTCGAGATGTTTTTTTTTATGTGCCCATATCATTGAAAGAGGGGGAGATATCTCAGGCTCCCCTTACAAACAAGGAAAAATTTCCACTTACAGATGTTGTTGAGAGGGAGATTGATCATTATGGGTTTAATGATGCACCACAAGAAAAACCTCTAGAACAGATGGAGCAAATTCCTGAACAACGGGGATTGGAGGAGCAAGTTGTCGTTGCTAGCCTCAAGACACAGCACAAAATGATAGAGATCAACCAGGACCATCTACTAGGAGATCATCAAATCGGATTAGAACAGCTCCTGAAAGGTATGGAACATGGGCTGATTCATCTATTCTTGAGGATCATGATATTGAATATGAGAATGATGATGGCAATGCGTTGATCTTGGAAGAAGGAAAACCTTGTTCCAAAAGAGAAGCTCAAGCCTCTATCAATAAGCTTGAGTGAGACATTGCTATGGAGCGTGAGATGCAATCGCTTGTTGAGAACAAGACTTGGGAGCTGGTGGAGCTTTTAAAGGGTCAACATTTCGTTGATAGCAAGTGGGTGTACAAGTTGAAGGATAATCCAACGGATGAAGCGAAGAGGATCTTCAAAGCGAGGTTGGTGGCTAAGGGCTTCACACAAGAGAAAGGTGTGGACTACAACGAAGTCTTTTCACTTGTAGCAAAGTATGCTACAATTTGTCTGGTATGTGCACTTGCTGGCATATTTGGTCTAGTTATGGATCAGATGGATGTTGTCATGGCTTTTCTATATCGATCTTTGGAGGAAGAAATCTACATGAGACAACCTACTGGCTATGAGAAGAAAGGTCAGGAGAAGTTAGTTTGTAGATTGTTCAAATCTCTATATGGATTGAAGCAAGCTCCTAGGCAATGGAATGCAAGGTTTGATGAGTTCATGAAAGCACAAGGATTTTCACGGAGTGTGTTTGATCCATGTGTTTACATGAAGAGGTGAATAATGAGATCTTTAGCCTCATTATTCTAGTACTCTATGTGGATGACATGCTCATTTTGGCAAAAGAACAATCCGATGTAGATAGATACAAGAGGCAACTGAAATCTGCATTCAAGATGAAGGATTTGGATAAGTCCAAGAGGATTTTAGGTATGGGTGTTCACATGGATTTGAAGAAGAGGAAGCTATGGTTAAATCAAGGTAAGTACATTCAGCGTGTGCTTGACAGGTTTAACATGGCGGACTCTAAAGGAGTGTGGACTCCTTTGGCGGCACATTTTAAGCTCTCAGCAGCTCAATGTCCAATTGATGCAACTAAGAGAGGAAAATATCGTCAATTCCCTATGACAAGGCAGTGGGCAGCCTCATGTATTTGATCGTGTGCACTAGACCTGATATTGCTTTAGCTATGGGCAAGGTGAGCAAGTACATGTCAAATCCAGGGAAGCTGCATTGGGAAGCTGTGAAGTGGATTCTCAAGTACCTCAAGAGTACTAAGGATTATGGTCTTTTGTTTGATGGTTTATTGGACAATGCCAAATCCTTGTTGGGTTACGTTGATGTTGATTATGGACAAGATATGGACAAGAGAAAGTCTACAACTGGGTATGTGTTTACACTTGGAGATGGATGCGTAAGTGGGAGATCTAACTTGCAGAAGTGTATAACTCAATCAACTACGGAAGCCGAATATGTAGCAGCAACGGAAGCAGCAAAGGAGTCTATTTGATTGAATAGACTTATCAATGAGATGGGATTGAAACAAGATATTGTAAATCTTCATTGTGATAGTTAGAGTACCTTATATCTTGCAGCAAATCAAGTGATGGATAGGAGGATGAAGCACATCGACATCAGATATCACTTTATCAGAGATGCAGTTTCTGATAGAAAGATTGAGCTAGTCAAGATTGACGGTAAACTCAATCCAGCTGATGCTTTGACCAAAGTTATTCCTTTAGACAGTTTCAAGAGGCATTGTGCTACTATCAGTCACAAAGATGTATATTTTTTGGGACTAATAAGAGATGTAAGCACTCCAAAGGAGCAATCTTTTATACATGAATAGTTAGCTTGTATCTTGAACGAGTTTCAAGATGTTTTTCTAGATGATCTACCTCGAGGTTTACTGTAACGTTTAAGTTACACAAAGGTTTTGCTAATTGTAAAGAATTAAAGTTCGTTCCCAAGAGAATGAGGCGTTAATTCACTACCAGCGACGAATATGTGAGTTTATGCATCTTTTGTAAACTCTGGATATGCACAATCCGAAGAGTGTTGCGAATAAGCAGTATTCAACCACTCATCCCGATCATCAAATCACTACCCATCCATTAGATTACATGCAATTCCACATGTAAATGAAATTCCACTCCTAATTTACTGATAAAAGATTGATCACTCCTTTACAAGTTGAAGTCGAGGCGATGTTCTTGATGAAGTTCTACGGTGAGGCGAATCCGACCATGGCTCATGGGCAAATATCCAGGTAACTTCACATGTATAGTACATCAATCTAGGCCGATCAAATGCAATATTTAACAGCATTTCAAACACTTTGTTCTTCCCTCACTGCACTTGCAATTCTCAATGAACACTTGCAAAGAAAGACATAATCCTACTCTAATACTACTCCTATTAATAAAATTACCTGCACCTACTTGTAACCATCTTTAGTTAGTGAGAACTAAAGTAGAGATTACGCAAGGAGGAGATAGATAGTCTTGAGTTGACTATTTGTGGAATATCTAAAGGTGTCATGTCAGCAATCCATGTGCTCTTTAGGTTGTGTTTTTTGTGTGTTAGTTAGTGTGTTAGGTGGTGTGTTAGTTGAAGTACACGTCAGCAATCCATGTGCTCATAGGGATGTCTGTCACGTCATCGATCCACGAGGAATTGAGTGGATGGTGGTTGTGTAACCTTATCTAGTTTGTACCTTTTTTGAGGGATATATATGGAGAAAGAGAGACCATTGAGGTATCTCTCAACTTTAGAATTTCTTGAGCTATTCGAGTGGTCTCTCCTCACTTCCCTAGTGTTACAATGGTATCAGAGCGAACTTGCTCTTTCCTTAAGTGTGGATTAGCCCTCTTGGAATAGCAAGATCATGATGATAATTTTAAATTCTTGAGAGTTGTATAGAGACTGGCAGAGGTCATTGATCTGTGCATGTAGAGTAAGGGGAAAAGGGAAAACTGTGGGCTGTAGGTATGGATGTGCCTCAGAGAAATCCTGTACCAAACTTTTCATTTCCCAATCTATTCAACATCCATATTCGATTCATGGAGAAGAATATTTTCAGAGTGTACCTTGTGGCGAATTGGGGTGCAGATTTTATGGCTCGAGTGATGGCATCACCAGTACCAATGATACTTCCGATTGTCCGTTATGGAGAAACGTGGGATTATACCATTTACATTCTATACTGAATGTTGGATGGATTTGAATCGTGAACCAGCCGCACCGGTTCCGTTCAACACGTATGTAGAAATTAGAACAATTTATCGATAGAAGAGAGTATGGAGGGATTTTATTATTAGGAATTATGGTGAAGAGTATTACAGAGCTATAATAGGATCACCTCGGCCTTTTGTGATTCCTATTTTGAGAGATTGGATTGTTATTATACATACATTGTATTAGTTTGAGTGTTGGAGAAGCATGGAAGCATCAGTTTCTATGAACGAAGTTCTCAACTCAATCATGATAGAAATGAAAGAGTTAAGAAAAGCTATTGTAGATGGACATACAAAGCAACAAGCCATGGAGGACAAGATCTCTGCATTACAGAGTGAGAAGGTAGAGAGAGAAAGAGTTGGTTAGATGGAAGTGGAAACTCCAATACAAGAGACTCAATCCCAACCGCAAGCGACTGTTATTGCTAACGAAGAGGCAAATAGGAGAAGACTTCAAGAGATGGAAGATCAAGCCAATCTCTTACTTCATATGGGAAAGTCATGTAAGGTGGAAGCCTACAATGGCAGTAAAGCCATGGGAGTTTTGGAGGGATGGATCATGAGGATGAATATACATCTATCACATTTTCATGTTTTTGATTTTACTGCATGAATGTTCATGCGGTAAAATGTTCATGAATTACCTCATTGATAAGGCTCTTACATGGTACACTACATGGGAACGAATGCTTTCAAAACGAGGCGCTTCTATTTCATGGAGTGGGATGCAAGAGGGGCTTCTTCAAAACTTTCAAGCGGTGGATTCTCTTCAAACTGCGAGAATGAAGTTGTGGGATTTGAAGCAAAAAGGAGGCATACATGAATACATTGAAGAATTTCGTGATCTTCAAGTATCCATTATGGATATGAGTGGAGTAGAAGCCTTAGATGTCTTCAAACGAGGTCTGAAAGAGAGAGTGCGAAAGGAGGTGATGGTGAGTAATCCATCCACAGTGAATGAAGCAATCGCAATTGCTCAATTGATTTCGGGTGCTTATGGGATCACACACGGTGAACCATCAAGCAATGTTCGAGAACCACTTGGTCCAACACCCATGGAGTTGGGAAACGATGAACACTCTCCAATTTCTCAAGATTGGCAACACAAAAGGAGTAGTTGATGCTATCAGCTCTTGGTAATACTCCTTTCCAAAATTTCTGACATCTAGGCTCTTAAACATAGTTGTAGTATGAAACACATAATAGATATCATTGAATCTCATTGGTGGTAGTCAATTGAGGTCCATCTCTTAACTAAAATGTATATTGTGAGATCCCAAATGACATCGTATGTGACTATAGGTAAGATAATCGGATCTCGAGATCTCATCACTTGGTCCATGAAGATGAATTTATCTTTATATAATTAAATATTTTTTCATATATAATTATATAAAAACATTTTTAAATTAAATATTTTGAATATAAAAATTTATAAAAATATATCACAAATATTAAATTTTCCGTAATATTCAAGTCCAAATTTTAAACTTTAGTATTTTAACATCCATATATATCATACATGGAACTTATTCAAATATTTATTCATTTTTTACATGAAAAATAATTTTTTTTGAAACCTTAATTTTTTACAATCAATATAAAAACAATTTAAAAATTTCATAATTGGAAGTTATCTTTTCTACTCTCAAAACGTCCACAAGGACACTCCGCTCATAACCATAGCATAAAAGAGATATTACAATCAAGCCAAACCCACTTTGTGCTTCAAAGACTCCAGGTTCCCGCACTAGCTACTCTCCATCATAGCCACACTCTCAAAGGCTCAACTTCAAAAACTCAATCCCAATGAGCCCTAATTCGAACTCTATGCCTTGAGTCACGGGTCTCCTAACTGCGTCCGTCTAGCTAACTAGGGATGCTACTACATAACTCATGACAATTTACATCTTCACATAATTTTGATTGAAATTTTTTAGTTGCAAAATTAACAAAATATTTTTCATTCTTATATAAAATATGTCATGAAATAAAAATAAAAATAATTATATCAATAAATAATTAGAATATTTTCAATATTAATACCTATGAAAGATTAATAATAACTTTATACAAAAATAAGATTAATTAAAAGAGCTATTTTAGAAAAAATATTATTTCTATATTATGATGAAAATATTATGATGGAATTGGTTTAAAAATACATGTGTTTAAATTTTTATAATTATATTAAAAATAATAATTTTTATTTTATAAATTAAATTAAATTAAAATTGTGTATTGAGTAGTAGCATGAAATAGTAACACTGATAAATAAATAATGAAATTTAAATACTTGTAATTCAATAAATATAATATTTTTTGATGTTATTTTTAATTTTTATAAAATTATATATGCTTTTTTATTTGGATTTTTTATTCATAAAAAAGCTTGATAAAAGACTAATATATATGATTAAAATGAAAATTTTATTTTATATACTAATGTTAATGATCTTAATACTATTAATGATGTAAGTAAACTATATTCTTTTACATAAAGACTATTATTTGAAAAAAAAACATTCATAAATCAATAATCATTAAAAAATCTATTTACAAATTTAATAGATCTTTGCTACATCCAATTGTTTGTAAATATGATCTAAATATGTATAACCTTGAAATGTGATTGGCATATAATATAAAATGAATTCAAGGATTCAAGGTATGTTTCATGACATTATCTTTGAAGAATGCAATATGTAATTACTTCTCATTGGATGTGCATATAAAGTTTTTACATCATAACATTTAGTAAAAATTGGAATATTTGAAGATGGAAGTATAATTCATCCACTCAAGATTTTCAAAGGATATTAGTATCAAATTTCCTACAAATTATTCATATTTTCAAAATAGTTGATAGTTTATTTCAAATTGATGAAATAAAAAACCCATGAGAGTAATTTAAATAAATGAATTGGTTAGAAATTGCTCATTATGTAACCAAAAAAAACTACATGATTTACTAAAATGTTAAATTATCTGCAAATATATTAACTTAGCATGTAGGCTTATATAAAATTTCAAATAAAAAAATACAATTGCAAAAATTTCACATGAGTTTGGAGTCATGGTTTTGAATCAAGAAATCTAGAGAGCTTGATTAAAAAAACTTATGTATATATATATTTATTTATTACAATCATAATAAATGTTAACTTTACACATTGTATGAAAAAAATACATGAGACAACACATGCATACAAATGATATGCATGAGAAAAAAACTAAAATAAAAAATAGAATCAAATTATGATTGATGAATATGTAGTCTTGTGATTTTTACAAGATAATCATTTATCTCTATCTTGTAAATGTAGAGTCATTCTATATGATAATAATACAGTTAAATTTATCTAGAAACTCTTAAAATCTCATATGAGTTTGTATTTTATGTACAAAACGTAATAACTTCGTGTTAGATTGTGTATTGTAATGCTATTATTATGATTTTTTATTTTCATAATAAAAACATTATAGAAATCCTTTTTTTCAGTTCTATATTTTAATTTTAACCTAACATATGTAACTTTTAGATTGAACAATTTATTAAGGTAAGACATAGTTTCAAAAGTCTAGATTAAACTATATTTTAAAATTATGAAAATAACCCAATTTTATGAAATCAACTTCATTTGTGAGACAAGAAAAAAATTCAAACCCTGATTTGGACAAGAGCAAATAATCATCTTGTAAAGAAAATATATTAAAATCATTGAGTTGTGACTCAACACTTTCTTAACTTTCTGTAAAGGGAGCCGTGATTAGATGTTTTCAAAAGTTCGTGTTTACACGAACATAGAAGGTTGTAATTTAAATCGAAGCTATTATTTTAGTGAAAACATTGTTTTCACTAAAATTTTTATAAAAACAACTAATAATATCAGTTCCTTTCAAAATTACACTTGGATCTACTTTTGCAAATTCTCACATGAAATAAACAATCTCCGAAGTCATTGCATGTTAGAAATTTCATCCAATTTAATAGAAAAAGACTGCTTATTTATGTACGATTATTCACAAATCAATCAAGTATTGATTTGTAATGCTTCACATTTTGAAACAGATGTGAGCTTTCTGCAATACGAATGCTACAAGACCCCATAAGGTCCACTGTAGGCTCACCTGTACACAAGTGGACCTCACCTGTACATTGTCTACACTCCTCATCCCAACAGCATGAAGCATGGTAGATGAAATTCGGCATTTCCTGAAACTATGGTGCATTCAACTGCAGGACGTCGCCATCTGAACACTCCTCGAGTACAAGTATATAGACATTCATGATCTATATCGAGCATTTCGATTCACCGTCCGATAGTCTTTGCGATAGTCTTTGAGCAAATAACTTACACCCAACAGTACAACAGAGACTTCCCCCGTGCAGAGAGAACATGGCAATTCTTGAACATGCAAAAGGCCAGAATTAAACTTCGATTCAGATCACCGTACTGATCTTATGCTCAAAACGGAGGCATATGCCATAAATTCACATAAAATTGGTTTGGCCCCACAACAATATAATGGAAATCGATACACTGGGCAATCTCGTAACCGCAATCCAAAATCAAGACATTCACTTATAGAAATCAGACAGTAGTCGAGACCCAAAAAACCAAAACTTCAGGCCGGTTTCTTTCAAGAGAGAACATCGAGTGTTACAGGGAACTGGACTAGCAAATTGGTCTCACACTGCAATAGGCCCCACGACTTGAAGGTTCAAAATGAAGTAATATGGCCGGTTTTGAGGCGTTCCAGAGGCAAAGAGGTTACTGTCGTCCTACTTCCCTTATGGGACCGGTAGAAACTAGAGAGAAACTGATATGGCACGTAAGCAGCTGTTAAAATTGATAGCATTGAGCGTGACATAAACAACTACCTTCTTCCTGTTACTAATATCCGAGCTGAAAAAGAGGCAGTCAACTTTCGAGGGGTGGGCTCGCTGCATGGCAAAATTTGGATAGCCGGCCTGCGCTTTCCTTTTTCCTAATGTCCCCAGCACCCGTAAACTCATTGTGTCCATCTGTGGTCTGGACAATCTACTCGTACACTAGTAAGTGTTCAACTAATGTGGGGTACCCAAATGGGCCCAATCAGTTCAGAAGGCCTTCCACGGAGATTTTCGTCGTCTAGGCATGTGAATCTTACCTACTAGCACGGATCCGATCTTACATCAACATCTTGCACCTTCATCTAGCTTTCAAATGATAGCGCCTGAAGTGTACTGGATTGAAGTGCCGTGCTTTCAATAGAGTATATTTACAATTGAAGGGGTTGATTGCACGTGATGCAGCTTGATGCTATATTGTGGAGTTCTTACCAGGAAGTGGTATGTACACTTTAAAAGATTTCCTCACTAACATCTTGTAAATTGTTAGGAGTTGTCGGGAGTAAATCCATTTCCCTGGCCATCGGTTTCCCACAACCACTTCCAGTATTTTGCAAGCTGATGGTCGTCAGGTTCAACATCCCTCCATAATCCTTGACAGAATATTGCATACGCATCGGCAGCATACCTATCATCAGAAAAGGGGAAATGAAGTTAGATACTTAAAGACATTCACAGACCAAACTATCTCACTGAGTCTAGACGACCACAGATAAATTTCTTCAGATATTACTTCACTTAAGGGCGGCTCCATTCGAATGGAAATACTTACTTTCCAATGCCGTGCAATTGAGTCACATTAGTCCAGTCACCCTGCAGATATTCGAATGAAAACCTTTGGATCATCTTGGCACGTTTATTCTGTAGGCCCAAGGAGTACACCTTCTCCGCAATCTTCGCAGTATCAGTGTTTATCGCAGACTCTGCGTCGGGGCACAGGCTGAAAAGATCCCATATGACCTTGTGCATCTACAAGAACAAACAAACACAATCAGTTATACCATAACATACCAGCAAGACCACATTATCCGTAAACTAAGATTCACTTGATGAGATGACAATGTCGTTCTAAATCTGACTTAGAACTCCGTGATTGTTGTATTTGCTATACAGTAGTTTTGACAATCCATCCAATTCTGAAATGCTACGAGAAATACCCATATCCATGAACATGTTAACTACCAAGTTCTTCACTCGAAAGATGATAGTAAAGAATTGAGGATCTCAGCTAGACTTGGTGAGCGGAGCGAAAGACGAACCAATGGAATAAAGAAGGCACATTGCAACGGCATGAAGAGGAATATATTGAATATACTTGTGAAGGGAACAGCTTAGAAAGGGTCCGCAACAGTCTCAAGTTGGAAAAATGAATACCATTCCAGCCTTGATCCTGTATCCTTTAAGACATTTCTAACGGAACAATTCCATTCTCTAATGGCCAAGCTGTATTCCTAAAACAACTTGGCCTAAATTGAACGGCCGGCTTCATCTCACTAATATAAAATCTTGCTAAAATATTTGGCCAACATTCAAAACCTGTACTGAATACTGCTGGATAACTCAAGTCAAGTCAGTATCAAGTACTTTCAGGTACTTCACTCAGCTCACATACAATTCACATAACGGTAGAATACTGACCCGTCACACCTTCAAAACCAATAAAACGAAGAGAACATTACAATCAACATGGAAAACACTCAACAAAATGTCACCGGCACATCAATTTGGAAAGCAAATCCCAGTGGTACAAATGCCCACCGGGCATAAAAACCAAAAGACAATATTAGTCCTAGAAAGGAATGTTATTACTAAAAAACACCAGAAAATGAAGATTTTGAACCCAGTTGCACTTCGCATCAGAAATTGAATCACCATATCTACCTGCACATCTCGAAATACAACGTCAGCGCTTACATTGTTACGTTTTCACTTTTAGAAAGGGAAAACTTCGTGCATGGTCATCTGGGTTTTAATTAAACCCCTAATGGCCTGTCGCTAGGGATGGAAAAGACGGTCAGTGGTCAGTGGTCAGCTGTCTAACCGGGTCATGTGGGCATGGTTTGATGAAAAGAGATCCAACTTCAAGGACTTGCAGCAATATCAACTGCCACAACTTCGTGAACGCAAACCAGGCAACACTACCTGGCTCTAACGTGTAATCATGTACCGACCAGCCGCAGCAAAATACGTGTAAAAATACCGCAGCAAAGTGCAGTTTTCCACAAAGAATAGCTCTTCATCAATGACCTCATCTTACTAGAAGATCCCGTGAACAGAAGAAGTATTACAACATAAATCAGGCTCCAAAGTATTAGTATCCAACAGCGGTGAATGATTCGCAAAATGTAAAGAACTTCTACTCCGCGTAAGGTGATACCGTTTGATCAATGCATTCCTCTGATTTCAAAGGGCTAGTATGTAAACGATCAACTCGAACCAGTCTTGCCTGACGACACCGCAAAGACCCCCAAGAAACGTGTAGAAGAGTTTCAAAGTGAACATGTTCCATCGGCTTCTAAACGTTGGTGGCGCTATCGGCGTTCAAGAACGTTACATACGTGAATTATACGTCCGGAATTTGACCCACAAGTTACCTTCCATATTATTTGTGTAATTACTGGACTTCAAATCTGTTGCCGGCAACCTAGATGACTAGTCTGGCAAGGGAAAAACTTTGAATGACCACTTTACAATGTCTATAGATGTAGATATTTCAGACATAGTTGAACTCAAAGCAGAGCAGGCTAACGAAGGAACAAAGAAAACTTGACAGTAGACTAAACAAAATTCTACACGTCCAGGGGAGAAGAAAAACTGACAATTGTGGGTCCTTGCGTCCATCTCTAAACAGGGGGCCTTCATTAGTCATCATCCAACATTTAAGTGGTTCTCCATCCAACATTTAAGTGGTTCTCCCTAGCAAGAACCGCTTGAGATAGAATCACACCTCCAAACGTACAAGAGCCTATTTGATCCACACGGGATAAATTGGGTGATTTTTTTACCGAAATTTGATGTACTCACTTGGCACTCATCAATGCTCGCATAGCAGTTGACAAAGACTATTTATTAACAGTTTTTGTCAACTAAGACTCCATCTTTCTTACTTATATTCTTCAACTTTTCACCCTAACTTGCTTAAACGAGAGTAATAAAAGTATGGGACTAGATTCGACAATGTTCTTGACGCGAGCTGCTAAATAGAAAACAAGATCTTTTCAAATAATAGAGAGTAAACATTTCGACCACCAGAGCACAATACGCAGGCAGCTGTTTACTGTCATCCGCCAACTTCCACCACACACTTCTCTGCCTCATGAAGAGACTCATTACTTCTTCAAGAGAGTGGTGTTTTCTCACGAAAGTGATCCTCCAGTTCACTCAAGATATTGAACTGATTATTAAACGGAAATCTATCGAAATCGGAAGATACTAAAGCTGGACAAACAGGAGGGCACAAAGAGACAACGTTCGGATCAAATCTCACCAAAAAACAAACACTTCCAATCTGTACAAGACTCCAACATCTTGCAGAATACGTAAAACATGCAAACTGAGTTCAAAAAACACATCACTAGCCTCATTCCAAGCGTTAGCAGATGCACGCCCGAAAAATCTAAAGTCTAATCACACAGTTTTTTTCGAGGACTTATCCATACGAACGGAGAGATCGAAATCGGTACCATCGGTTTATTTCGCAATCTCTTACCTGACGGCCAGCTGTTTTGTTGAGAAGCATGCACGAAAGCAACACTTTCCATGGATCTTTGTAAAGACTCTCCTGAATCAACCCGAAAGGAGAAGGAGGCGGCTCCCAATTCTCGTTCCTGATGGAACTGCCTGGACATAATCCTGTAGACATGGGAAGCGCATCATCTGCGTCCTTTGTCTTCCTACGCTTTCTCACTTTCTTCTCAACAACAGGTAGATGCTTTTCAAAGCCTTCTTCACGAGAATCCTTCCTCTCGTAGTGACCTTCGCCATCTCCATCGTGAATAACTCTACCCTCTCTGGTAACTTCAACCCCAGAAGTGTTGAAGTGGCCAAGCTTAAACGCATGTTCGTGACCAGAGCCTTCAGCTTGAGGTCTTCGATAAAAGCTTTTCTCCTCTGAAGCATGAAAATCGACTTCCATTTTCGGTTTACGTCGACGAGGAGGGACCTCCTTGTCTCCTTTCGGCGCTCTACTCCTCTTCTTTATTACTTTCTCTTCCGTTTTTACTTGCTGATGTATCATAACACGGGGTGGTGGGAGTTGCAACGGAGGCCTTTCGTCTTCGCTACTAGAAGAATTCTCGACAGCCCGACTTTCTGCGTGCCTCATGGCAAACTGCTTGGGATCATTCACCATGGCAGCCTTCACGGCCGCGAGAATCTCTCGAGCCCTTTCGAGAGTCACGCGAGCTTTGTTATCGGAACTGAATCGCGTTCTTTCTCCAGTTCCAGTACTCCTCCTCCTTCTAGATGAGTTTGTTGATGGTCCTCTCTCCCTCTTCTTAGGTTCACCACCGCTACGGGGTACACTCTCGATTTTCCTCTTAGTCGTGTCCACCATGCTTCTCGGTCCTTTCTCGGGAGATAGAATCATCTCTCTGGTGCCTTCACTTGCAGACACATGACTCCTCTCGGGCCCTCTCGACAAAGGCAGAGCTCTTTCACCGTCGCTGTCATCGGTCGCTTCATGACCATCTTCTTCAGGCGATGAAACATCTCTCATTCTCTGTCTATGATTGGACTCACGCACATCATCGGGTGATGACATCTCTCTCATTCTTTCCCTCTCCCTGCTGACAGGAACCTTCGACCCTCTCATATCACCTCGGCTCAAGTCACGGCCGTCAATTCTCAGCATCGGCTGCGGAGATGGAGAATCAGGCAGCCCAGGCTCATCAAAACCTTCGTCCTCTGTTCCCGTTCCGCCGTCGTCAAACCCTACACGCTCGTGCTCTCTCTCTCGTTCTCGATCCCTGTCTCGACCTCGATTGCTTCCACCTCGATCCATAACATCAGCCTCGTGCTCTTCTTCCTCCTCAGCACCTAGTCCTTCTCCGTCATCAGACAGCTCCTCCGCGTCTTCCTCCACCTCTTCCTCTTCTTCTTCCTCCTCTTCAGAACTGCCGTCCGAAACACTGCCTCCATTACTCAGCCCGACGCGCCTCCTGCCCAGCATCATTGCATCGCCGTTCCAACGATACCCAGCTCCGACTTTGCTTCCGTTGTTGTTCATCATCTCGGCGGCCGATGAAACGCTCGCTCCTCCAACCTTCTCAGAAGCCATTTCGCTAATACCATATGGGCGCTGCTGCTGGTGCTGATGCGATGAACTGCCCACCATCCCACGGTTGTTCACGGTGACCATTCCTGCGCGCTCCTTTGTTCGGCCCGATGGTGTGCCGACTGACTAAGAGTACCGGAGCCCACCCCTGGCCCTATACCCCTGTTCCACCTTCACCACCACCACCACCTTCTCCTCCTCCACCTCCAACTTCTTCTTCCCAGTCCTCGTCCGCCTCCTTCTCCTCTCCTCCGCCTACTCCCCGTTGCGGCCACATCACCGACTTCTAGACGAGCGCGAGCGAGGCGCGCACGAAAAAACCGCCGCGCTACCTCCCCTCTCTGGACAACCCACGGATTCCCCCCTATTTCCTTGCTACCCGAAATCCCTCGAGGGAAGATCGAGGCGTGGAACAGATCCACGGGAAAATGGAAAAAATCGGCGTGTCCCAGCGCTTGGCTGCTGGGGTGGGTCGGTCTGGGCTGTCTATCTGTCTGGTTCGCGGAGGTTTCTAGATAGATAGATGGCTTTCTCTGCCTGGGCCTCCCAAGGACGACGAGTCTGTCGGTCAGTCCGTCAGAGGCACGTATCACAGAAGAAGGTACTACTCCCCTCTCTCTCTCTCTCTCTCTCTCCTAGTAGACGACTATGGACCCGACCAGACCAGAACAGAACAGCACAGCCATCATCCGCGGAGATTGGGAGCAGCAGCAGCAGCTTCCTCGGCTCAGCTCAGCGCACCGCAGCGCAAGCAGTGGGGCAAAGCCAAAGCCTGCCTGTATGGCTCCTCCGGTTCGGTCGTGCACGGAGGAAGGGAGGCCAAGGCAGCAGGAGGATCTTTTTTCCTTCCTGCTCTCTTCTCTTTTTTATCCCATCCTTCTCCCCACTCTTCCATTAGAAAACCCAAAAGAACTAAAGACAAAAGCCCATTTGCCTGCGGGCTCGATTTCTTAGGATCCATCTCGGGTTACCGAGACAACACCCCTCCTCTCTCCTCTCTCTTCCTCCCCTTTCTCTCGCTGCTTTCTTCTCGCTCGCTCGCTCGCCTGCCTCTCAGCTAACGACGGCGAGATGATACGATACTATCCTCGTCCGCCTCCCACCTCCTCCTCCCTCGTCCCTTCCCATCATCAAATCATATCTATCCGCCCCGACCCATCCATCGATCGGCCCCCATGCTACTACACTACGACGACTACACTACCCCGCGGCCCAACCACCCAAATCTTCCCTGCCTGCTGCCTGCCTCGCCTTCTCTCTTTCCACACACGGTGACCATCCCATGCCATGCCACCCTGTGTCCCGCCAGGGTATCCGTCCTGCATCCCTTCCTCGTCCTCCTTCTACCCGACCTGCGACTCGACTTCATTAACGGGCCCGGGTCGGTGAAAGTTATTGCCGCCCTGTCGCCGTCGCGACCAGGCAGACAGAGCAGCCCGACCTCGTTCACGACGAGCTCGATCGCTCGGCTCCCACTGCATGTCAGGACACACTTCCCCCTTCATTTCGTCGAACTGCCTGCCTGCCTGCCTCCCTTCTGCCTTGCCTGCCTGCCTTGGCCTCGGCCTCGGCCCGTTGCTTTGCCTCGCACTGCCACTATACTCCAGCCCGCCGCACCCCCTCCCAGCCCAGCCCAGCCCACACCGCTCCGCTCCCACATGCGACGCGGAGCTTTTCCTCGCCTTCCCGCAACTGTCGTCGTATTCCCACGTCTCGCCCATCCACCGCCCGTTTCGGCCATTCATTTCTGCTGCCCCGGCCTAGCCTGCCCTACTCCTCCTGTCTGCCCGTCTGACTGCGCTCCGGGCCCCGGCCCCACCGCGACGGACGGTTTCACGGACCACTCCTGCCTCTCCCTCTCTCTCTCTCTCTTCTCACTTTGACAGTACCATCTTTCACGATGACCTCGTTACAATCGATCCATAAATGGGCACATTCGATGGCATCTAAACCCCTACCCCGTTCGATTCAGTATCTAACGGTGTTTCCAATACGGCGAAAGCACATTCTTGTGAGCTTTCGATCGTTGGTTCTTTCCCGCTCGCTCGCGCGGTTGCCCTGCTCTGATTAGGGTAGGAGTAGCAGGAGTCCGTAGGACCCTGCCTGCGACTCGAGCGAGATTGTAGGTTGGCCCACCCGTCGGAGGGACGACTGGGAGGGCGCTCGGCGGACGTACGTCCATCTCTCATCTGTCTATGAGTCTGGCAACCCAAGGCTGGCTCAGCACTGCCCTAATCCTACGTCATTAATCGAAGTCTAATATGTGGGCGGGCATGATTAGCTCATGTCATTTCGACTCGTGGCGTGCCGCCACGAGGCCTCCAATTCTCCCCGATTTTCTACTGTTCGCAACTTTGTCATATTTCATTTCGCCCATGGACGTGCATCATGTCTTTGCTCGTATGATTAAGCTGACTGTCATTCGTCGTAGAAGGTGGTGGGGATGTAGTCGTTTTCCTCCCGTGCCGTCCTATCCCTTCCCTTTCGTCTTCACTCGTGCGATGAACCTTGAACTCTTCGCACGCAACACTGACCGGTTATGGACGAGTGCTGGCGCAGTCTCTCGCTCTTTTCCTCTACCCGAAAGTTGCGTGTACCGCTCGGTTTCGCTATTAGGGCTACCACACGCACGGGGTCCCGAGACGACGAGCGAGGCGAGGGAGGGAGCAACGGAGGGAGGCGGGGCAGGTTCGCCCGGTCTTCCTCCTCCTCCTCCAGCTCGCTCGCGCGTTCGTTCCGATACTGCCAGTCAGGCAGTCAGTCATTCAGTCATAAAAGGGACGGGTATTTCACGTCATTCGAAGGATCGGTTCGAGTATGTCGTGGCCACATAGTAAAACTGTTCGACATTTCATCCGCAATATGCGTGCACCGCCGCGCCACTGCAACGTTCGCGCTCCTACTTCCATTTGCCATGCCATAGTATCACATGTACGGGAATGTCACGCTATTCGTCCCAGACCTTGCCAGAACCTTGACTGCTGGTAAAACGCTCCTCGGCCTTGTGCCCGAAGGGTCCGTGCCGCCAGCGGCAGCTCGGTGCACTCCACCATCAGATTTACGGAGCTCCCACAAGTCTCGCATTGACCTTCGTCGAGAGCTTCGTCGTCGTCCGCCGGATGGCTCCAAAGGGTACGGGAACATAACGTCAAAGTTCCAACGAGGAACGACGACGAACGTCGGACGACGAACCCCCACCCCATTGCGTTGCCCTCACGACTGCTCTGCTCTTGACCTAGTCGCTCCAAATGAACGGGTGGAATCAGATGCCTAGGGGAAAAGTCGAGACCATAACGTCGACCTGCGAATCCCCTCGTCTACAGTCGCATTGTTCCATCCATCGACATCTATGCTCCGCATCAACTGTGTCTCACTCGACCATTAATTTGTCAAGGCGAGTCCACTTGATGGCACGACCTGTCCAATACTTGACCCATCTCCTCCGACCTTACATCATCTTCTTGGGTCAGAACCCAATTGTATCTCATCCTGCACTGACTCATCATAGGCTGTACGATGGTCTATTCACTCACACGAGGCTACTTCTTGAACAATTTATCCGCGGTCCATGGTGACCACCCCAGCCGTGGTTACATACAGACCAACTCACTGACAAGGTGGACGGGTATGACACCTTCTTCCTCGACGATTGGTTTTGCATTACAGTATCATATGTGTATATCTAACCTTACCAACAATTTTAGGTCACGCTTTGTCCTCACCCTAACGATATTTCAACCATGGCTTCGTGAAACTTAAATAAGTTATGATAAAATGATATTTTAGAATCTTCGAAACTGTGTTGTACCAGAGTCCGCAGTTTCAGGCAGAGAACACTAAAAGAAATCAGATTCTCCTAACCGTTGGAGAAAACAATATAACAAAATTCTTAATCTGCTACCATAGATCAGCGTTTAGAGGAATGAAATCCATACGGTGGGACACACAACTCTGAGTGCTAAAGACCTGGCATAGACCATACCGCCGTTCCAGTTTTTCTTCTCGCGATAAGTGATCTTGTAAATTTATGCATATTCTTTTTACGGAAAGACGCATGAAAGTATATCTCATATTATAACTACCTATGATTATCTACTTAAGTTTCAAATGATTATGATAACATTGTTAATTCTCCACCACAAGCAGGTGAGATTCAAATCATATTTAGAAAAACTTTCGATTTCTTCTGAGGTTTAACGCCAATTTGACATTGCTATTTTATGGTTTGATATTTTGGTAGGTCTAATTCTGTTTTTTTAATCTATAGATTTCATTATATAGATATTCATATAACATTGTAGACTAAGATGATGTGTGGTGTGGATCTGTAATGGTTGTGGACCTTTTAAGTTTGACTAAATGCTACTACCTGGTTGAATACTAATTAGCAAATTTTCATCTTCATCCTTAATAAGTAGTTATCATTCACTATGAGATTAAAATTATATCATTCCCTGAGCTAAGCAAATAAATCGCACACATAGTTTGCTTGCTTCTTGACTTTCAAACATGACTACAACAATGATTGAAAGGACCAGGAGGTTGATAGAGCGAGGGTTTGACTAGTTTTTTTATGTTTTTTCAGGTCCCAATTGACTCGCTTGAGGTATGGTGGGCTTTTTAACCTTATGTCAAGTCCCCGTGTTTGTTATATGTATAGTGAGAGGATGATGTATCTCACAATTAACGAATGTCATTACATACCAGCTAATACTTCCACGATCCTAGGAAATGCACATGCATTGCTAATCCTAATTAGTCGCGAAGTGTTGTTCTGATATCAGACACCCTGCTGTAAATCCATTTTTTGACTTACAAAGTATGTATTTTCTCATCTCTCTCAAACAAAATTTGAAAATTGGTAGGTCATTTGTCAACGAGGAAACATGTAGGGGCCACCAATAATTGTAGAAGTCCAAAATATAAAATAGATTCAAAAATATACAAAATAAAATAGCAAAAAATATGTGAAGACCCCATCAAATCTTACATAGATAAAACCAAACCAAACTGTTAATATGAGACTAGACCCCAAGAATACCAATGCCTAAACAATATAGTATTGGCCTCTCGTCTTTTTCATATATTGTTTGTTCATATGTGACACCATACTGTTGTTTGGAAACCTCATTATCATAAGCCCTTTCAAGTTGATAATGAAGACGTCGTTTACATGCCGCATTGGTAATTGTCCTTATCATAAACATGTTTATTCGAAGAAACACTACCTTTGGAAAGCAAGAGATTATTTATGGAATCTTTCATCTGTTAGTTGAAAACGTTGATAATCGGATCCTCTCGTAATTTCCCATGTTTTGTACACGTGGCTCTTCCAAATTTGCAACATAGAAAATCTAAATGAAGAAGACGAACAATTTGCCGTCACAGATTCTGGATCCCGTGAAAAGCGCAGGCTCAACATCTTCTCCTTGTAGTGTTCAACATGCCTGATTCCGACCAGGAATCTTTCATAAGGTAAGAACAACCGTTTCTTGATAGTAAGACTTTCTTACAAGAAAGTTCACTTTGGGTAAAGTTAAAAACCCCGAACGTCAGTGTCGACCGCGTAAAGTTTACAACAATACAACTTTTGCGAGTGAACAGCTTCCCAAATTGTATTATGGGGAATAACTCGGACGTCTACTTCTTGTCTTCTTGATCAGCCAGTGTAGTTAAACCATGATTTTGTAGAACTGAAGTCTATATATGCGGCTAACCAGCGAACGTACACATCTAGGTAATAACATGTATGATTAGTTTCTAAACAAACTATATTTTTGCAATGATTTGAATGTCATTAGTTTTTTATGGTAAAAATAAATTGACATATGATTCGTCTCTTTGTCTTTTAGAGTATTTTTATTTTTTAACGATATATGTTGTTTTAATTCAATTGTTTATAAAAATTAACACACCTTTTTCTTTTATGACATTTATCAACGTTTAGCTTTTGAATTTTCTTTTTTGTGATATTTTTTATTTCTATTATTTTTTTAGTTCCACTTTGAAATCTATGGTGAATCATTTTAAATATAATAAAAGCAATCCTAACTAAAAACATTTCCCATCATGTATCTCACAACAGCTAAAACCTATTGACACAATGAGTCAATAAGTCGATTCAACCTCGGAAATGAGTCATATTATATGATATAATAAAATAATTATGAGAATTTTTTTTAAATAATATTATAAACAAGATTTTATTTTTCTAGACAACCAAATTTTTAAAAAATTTATATATAAAATTTTCTTTTTATTAAATTTAATAATTTATGGCCGTTTCTTCGAATAAAAATAGTTATACACACATGTAATGATAATTTCACTTAACTGTATGTAATAATATTTTAAAACTTATGAAAAAAATAAACTAAATTTGAAAAAAAATAACATATTTGGATGTAACCCCCTAATGTTGCAAGTTTGGACTACTTTAACATCCATAACATATTTAAATTTTATTTTTTTAATTATAATGAAAATTTACAAATTTAGCAAGAAGTAAAATTTCATTGGGTTCTTTTATAAAAATATAGAATAGAATTTCTTTAATGTGATATTTTTCTTGATTATGCAAGAAGTTTGATTATTTTTTAATACTTTCAATCTAAATGTTATTCAAAAATATTTACTAAATGGTGTAAGTATATACAAAAAAACTTGCCATTATATTTGGTGAAAAAAATGAAACTAATGTTCATAATGTAAGATCTTGCAAACATCTATTATTCTATCACGAATTTTGAATTTGAATAATTTTTTTCATTTAATTATCATTAGGCATAAATCAACTCAAGAATTTAGAACATTTCTTGTGTGATATTTCTCCTATATTAAGCAAGATTCTTGATTTTTTTATTCAAATTGTGATATAAATCTTGTTTTAAATTTTTTAAAAAATGTTTTAACTATATTATTATTTTATATTTAACCTTACAATTAGTGTGAAATTTGATAGCAATGTAAATAATATTCAAATTGTAGAAACATTTAGTAATCCAACACTTCTTGCAAATTTAAGATATCAAGTTATCATATGGTTTTAAAAATATGATATCTTGATTTTTTTCTTAAATAGTGAGTTTCATCGGTTTATCTTAAGACATATTTGATTTACGAAGAATTTTTTTAAAAAAATATATTTCTTAAATTTTGCAAGGAGTTTTCTTGTATATATATTTTTATATTAAAATTATTAGATGTAACATTTCATAAATATTACAATAATTGAACCATTTTTATTTTGTTTCTTATAACATGTGACAATGGTTTACATAATATACAAATATTGCTAATATTTCTATCTTGTTCCCATTGTGAATGTTATACATTTTGTTATAAAGTAATGATGTAATGACATCTCATAGTTACTTGGTTGCACATGTACATGAGCAATAAAATAGTTAGAGCTTGTATTGTAAATAGCGTCGTTGATGTATTAGATCCGTTGTAAAAGCAAAAAATACCATTAGGATAGCTAGAGCTCAAGAGGTAGATTTTGAATGAATTCTCATGGGAGTCTAATTTTGAAAGTTAAGTCATAGAAGATGAGACTATTCATCTTCTATGACTTAACTTTAGTGCATGAACGTGGATTCCTTGTAGTTGAAAATCAGTTTCACTTGTTTGTAATATAGGAGTTTAGTTTTTAAAGTTAAGACTTAAAAAATTAAGTTATTATCCTTAAGAAATGAGAAAAAATATTTATATTTTTTGTAATATTTTTTCAATGTGTTTGTTCAAGATGAAGATTGATATAATTGTTTATTTATTATCTATTATTTACCCAAATAGGTGACAAAAAGTCTTGTTTGAAATTTGAAGTCAAATATAAGTCATATTGGTAAAGCATTTAATTGATCCAAATGATACACTTTAGCCATCATTCATAATATTAGTGAATCTCAATTAATCAATAATTTTAACTAAAAAAGTTGAAAAAATATATAATGTATTAAACTTATAACTAAACATATGAGATGTATGGGCAATGCATTACTAATTTTTTAATCATGATATTTATTCTATATCAATCAATTGCAAATGCTTGAGACAATAAGATGTGGACCACTTAGTTTGTGATGTTATTACTTATTTTGTTTCTTATATTATAGCTTTACTTAGTTTATGATGTTATTTGTTGATTTGCGATATAAACCAAGATGATTGAGATGATATCTAATGCAAGTCATTTTAACACTTCTCTAGTTGTAAGAAATTAATGTTCTCCTCAAGTTTATAATCCATATTAAAGAGTTTCATCACTTGATTTGCATGCAAGAGACCATTGATCATGTGTTGAAATTTAATATTATGTCTAAATTTAATATCCTTGTATAACATTGGTAACATGAACTTGGTTAAATACAAGTATAACATACGAAATCGTTCTATTTGTATTTATGTTTGAGAATGATGTAGTATGAAGTGAGATTTTATCAAATCTTCAACATGTGCATATAGATGAACATGTCAATTATATTTAAACATAATATATATTACAATATTTATTAAACTTTTTTATTCTTTTATCATTATTTGATTTATTAGCTAGATAATACATTCTCGGATTTATTTACATTTGTATACATTTTATTTTGAATAAGCATGTATCAAGTTCAAGCATGTTCTAAGCAATGTTTGTGGATACATATTTAGTTAGAAAAAGATACATGAGTTTGTTAAAAATCAAATCAATAAAAAGAAATTACTAGTTGACTTTGAAAAGAAAAAATATGAGTTCAAATATAAATCATTATTTTTTCAGAAAGAAAAATTAATAAAAATTAAATTAAATTACGTAATTTTTTGTGATAAAAATCAAAAAATAAAAAATAAATTAATCAATGAAAAAAACTATTGTGTAAATAAAACTCATATACATGCTTTAAAGTGAAGGAAGTTGGGTATATTTTACATGTTGAAGTTGCATAAAATGATGGATCAATTGAAAATATATTTAATATTATTTTTTCAACTTCAAAATATTATGCAAGCTAAGTGTCATGATAGCTTGAATTGGGAGGAATCTTCTATAAATTTTAACCATTACAACAAATATCATATGTATATATATATTCTTGACATGAATGGCTTGTTGATAAAAGTAGGCTCAAGTATGCAATAGTTGTCAATGCCCTCATTCTTGTGTGTCAATTATGATTATCCATTCATGACATTTATTAAAAATATTGCAAGATATTTAAACATATTTTTTTATAAGATGAGTATAAATAACAAAAATAATTGTCTTGACATTGCAAATCAAGATTAATATTATGATACTTATTGTCAGCCTTGTTATAACTTATGTGGCAACTTTTAAAATAAAGTGGGTGCACTTGTGTAGAGATTGAAGCCATTACTCAAGCTGTTATACATGTCTTAAGGTGATAATGATGTAAAGAGATATAAAGCTTACAAGAAAAGTTTGAATTATGGTTTCATAATAGAATCTTAAAGATTGCGGTTTGATTAATATTAGATTTTGCATGAGTGTGGAGTTGATAAAACATGGAGAAAGATTTGATCTAAAGTAAATGTCAGATCTTTTTTATGCTAAATTGATATAGAAATTATAAGTAGAGAACATCATTATTGATTGAGAGGGATTGACATGAAAACATATGTTTGTGTCAGTGTAGTTGCAATATATGTTATATGGATATGTAAATAGAACATCCAATATGCTTATTTGTGATTATTGTTTGGAAGAATGACATATGACATGATGCAATTCTATTTTTATTGTAGTCCCAATTCCTATGAAGATATATTTGATACAATAAAATGAGATAGTTGACTTGACCATTCTTTGATATGAATTACATATAGATGAGTAATGTTGGTAATCCATCAACAACATGGCATTGTTACACCAATATATCTTATATAATGGCAGAAAGAGCATATCAATCTGATGGATTAGATGGCTACATGTTGTTAGAGTTATATAGCAGTCAGTAAGAGGTGAAATTATTATACATTTATATTAGTGGAGGATAATTTATGTGTTTTGAAGTTTGATATGATAACGATATTTGTAGTGATAATAAATAAATAAATAAATAAATATATATATGATAATTGTAATGATTTACATAGTATCATCTTTAATAAAATAGTTGTAAGTGTGGAATATAATATATAACATTTAAAGTTAGTGATTTATGCACTATAAATGTGTTGAATGTCGTATATTTATATGTAAAGATCTAAAGTTTAAGAATAGATTTTGAATTAGGGCTTCAAGTTTTGAATTTAAATCTTCAATTTAAGCTTTGAATTGGGAAACATGAGACTACAAATGAAAAAACATGCAATGTTTGGAGCAGAAAATGTGTCTTGCTCAATTTTATTTTATTTTTGTATGTTATGATGGTAAATAGAGTATACTTGTGTATGTTTTGAGGGTAAAAAATATTGATTATCAAACACTTGTGTTGGTGTTTGAAGATTCATGTGTTGTGTGTAACATACATATAATGTGACACAATATGTATTGAAAAAACATAGTTTTTTTTGTTAGTTGAATTGGCCCAAAAAAAGTTTCTTTTACCTATATGCTGTTTGTTATGGCTTCATGATTTGTCATGATGAACATGAGCTGTCATTGTATTTTATGTGATATATCTGATTTGTAAGATTTATTGCAAAAAAAAATATTAAAAAGGAAAAAAAAGATTTTTTCTTATCAAACACATGCATGTTTGTAACATCAGTACATGTCATGAAGAAATATCCTTGTCATATATCATAATTCTTTAAGTAGGATTTCAAATCATCCTTGGTATAAGATCTTTTTTGCTATTTATTCCATGCAACTTGATTAGAGAGTTAAACAAAAATTGATTAACGCACTTATTCCATGGCTAAAATTATGGCGGCATATGCATAACACACAGTCTCATATTTTTGGTTGGTAATTAAAAAAATTAGGTTAGTAGGTCATATTTTTAACTAAAGCTATGGACATCAAATTCATGACTCATAATCTCATATCATCAATAAATAGGGCTAGCGGACATCAAGTTCAGAAGAAAAAATTATTTTGTCTTTCTACATACTTGGCTTTTCATATGGTAATTTGATTCATCAAGCCATAAAAATAATAATCATAAAATTATAAATAATGAAAAAACATGAATAGTTATGAAAATACAAACTTTATGTAGAATGTAATTTCACTTGTACTTGATTTTAATTTAAAAAAATCCATTTTCATGGATCAAAGTAATCATGGGTCCATCCAATGGTTTATAAGATACAGATTACATAAGAAAATCATGTTTTATAATGAGAAAAAAAATGATTCACTTTCATAATATAGTTTGCATCACTTAACTATTGGATGAATCACTTTAATTTTAAGTGATGCAAACTATGTATTTATCTTATTTTGATTTTCTTGAAAATATTATAAAATCACTTACATATGTAATTAAATTTCTTAATATTAAATTATAACCATCTTAAGTTAGTGAGGACTAAAGTAAAAGTTACATAAGGAAGAGATAGATATTATTGAGTTGACTATTAGTAGAGTTTCTAAAGGTGCCATGTCAGCAATCCGTGTACTTTTTAGGTTGTGTTTTTTGTGTGTTAGTTAGTGTGTTAATTGGAGTACATGTTAGCAATCCGTGTGCTCATTGTGATGCTCACCATGTCATTGATCCAACTGAATGGATGGTGGTTGTGTAACCTTATCTAGATTGTATCTTTTTGAGGACTATATATGGAGAAAGAGAAACCATTGAGATATCTCTCAACTTCAAAATTTCTTGAGCTATTTGAGTGGTCTCGCCTCACTTCTCAAGTGTTACAATTGTATCAGAACGAACTTGTTCTTTCCTTGAATGTGGATTACCCCTCTTGGAATAGCAAGACAATGATGATAACTTTAAGTTCTTGAGAGTTGTATAGAGACTAACAAAGATCCTTGATCAGCATATAGAGTAAGGTGGAAAGGAAAAACTGTGGCGTGCAGGTATGGATGTGCATGAGGGAAATCATGTGCTAAACTTTCCATTTTCCAACCTATTCAACATCCATATTCGATTCATGGAGAAAGATATTTTTAGAGTGTATATTGTGGTCAATTGGGGTGCAGACTTTATGGCTTGAGTAGTGGTATCATTATTATCGATGATACTTCTGATTGTCAATTATGGAGAAACATGGGATTGTACCATTTACATTGTAAACTCAATGTTGGATGGATTTGAATTGTGAACCATCCGCACCGGTTCTGTTCAACACGTATGTATAAATTAGAATAATTTATCGACATAAGAGAGTGTGGAGAGATTTTAATGTTAGAAATTATGATGAAGAGTACTAAAGATCTCTAATAGTATCATCTCGGTCTTGTGTGATTTCTATTTTGAGAGATTGGATTGTTATTATACTTATGTTGTATTAGTTTGAGTGGTTGAGAAGCATGGAAGCATTAGTTTCTATGAGTGAAGTTCTGAACTTAATCATGATAGAAATGAAAGAGTTATGAAAAGCTATTGTAGATGGACATACAAAGCAACAAGCATGGAGGACAAGATCTCTGCATTAGAGAGTGAGACGGTAGAGAGAGAAAAAGTTGGTAAGATGGAAGTGGAAACTCCAATACAAGAGACTCAACCCCAACCGCAAGCGAATGCTATTACCAACAAAGAGGCAAATAGGAAACGACTTCAAGAGATGGAAGATCAAGCCAATCTTTTACTTCGTATGGGAAAGTCATGTAAGCCACTACTACGACCACGACTTCAAAGAAAGACGACAACACAAAGGCAAAGAATAACGGCGTAATAAGAATACAAGGGCAATAAAGCTATGGGAGTTTTGGAGTAATGGATCATGAAGATGAATATACATCTATCACATTTTCATGTTTCTGATTTTACTGCATGAATGTTCATACGATATTATCTCATGGATAAGGTTCTGGGTCTTTGATGGGGTCTTCCCATCCCTTTTGATATTTTACTTCGTCTTTCCTTTCCACGGAAAGGACGTTCAAAAAAAAAAAAAAAAAAAAAAAAAAGAAAAAAAGATAAGGTTCTTACATGGTACACTATTTGGGAACGAATGCTTTTGGAACAAGGTGTTTATATTTCATGGAGTGGGATGCAAGAGAGACTTCTTCAGAACTTTCAAGCAATGAATTGTGTTCAAACCGCAAGAATGAAGTTGTGAGAATTGAAGCACAAATGAGTCATACATGAATACATTGAAGAATTTCATGATCTTCAAGTATCCATTATGGATATGAGTGGAGCAGAAGCATTAGATGTCTTCAAACCAGGCCTGAAGGAGAGAGTGTGAAAGAAGGTGATGGTGAGCAATCCATCCATAGTGAATGAAGCAATCGTAATTGCTCAACGGATTTTGGGTGCTCATGGGATCACACATAGTGAACCATCAAGCAATATTTGATTTGGCCCAACACCGATGGAGTTGGAAAACCTTCAACGTACGGAAGGATATGCACCACCACGAGGACCACCACATAGGTATGTGTAACCATCTTTAGTTAGTGAGATCTAAAGTAGAGGTTACGCAAGGAGGAGATAGATGGTCTTGAGTTGACTATTAGTGGAGTATCTAAAGGTGCCACGTCAGCAATCCGTGTGCTCTTTAGGTTGTGTTTCTTGTGTGTTAGTTGGTGTGTTAGTTGGAGTACACGTCAGCAATCCGTGTGCTCATAGGGATGTCCGCCACGTCATCGATCCACGAGGAATTGAGTGGATGGTGGTTGTGTAACCTCATCTTGTTTGTACCTTTTTGAGGACTATATATGGAGAAAGAGAGACCATTGAGGTATCTCTCAACTTCAGAATTTCTTGAGCTATTCGAGTGGTCTCTCCTCACTTCCCTAGTGTTACAATGGTATCGGAGCGAACTTGCTCTTTCCTTGAGTGTGGACTACCCCTCTTGGAATAGCAAGATCATGATGATAACTTTAAGTTCTTGAGAGTTTTATAGAGACTAGCAGAGGTCATTGATCTGCATGTAGGGTAAGGGGAAAGGGAAAATTGTGGGTCGCGGTATGGATGTGCCCGAGGGAAATCTGTCATCGAACTTTCCATTTCCCAATCTATTCAACATCCATATTCGATTCATGGAGAAGGATGTTTTCAGAGTGTACCTTGTGGCAAATTGGGGTGCAGATTTTATGGCTCGAGTGATGGCATCACCAATACCAATGATACTTCCGATTGTCAGTTATGGAGAAACGTGGGATTGTACCATTTACATTCTATACCGAATGTTGGATGGATTTGAATCGTGAACCACCCGCACCGGTTCCGTTCAACACGTATGTAGAAATTAGAACAATTTACCCGACAAGAAGAGAGTATGGAGGGACTTTATTGTTAGGAATTATGGTGAAGAGTACTATAGAGTCGTAATAGGATCACCTCGGCCTTTTGTGATCCCTATTTTGAGAGATTGGATTGTTATTATACTTACATTGTATTAGTTTGAGTGGTGGAGAAGCATGGAAGCGTCAGTTTCTATGAGTGAAGTTCGAACTCAATCATGATAGAAATGAAAGAGTTAAGAAAAGCTATTGTAGATGGACATACAAAGCAACAAGCCATGGAGGACAAGATCTCGGCATTAGAGAGTGAGAAGGTAGAGAGAGAGAGAGAGTTGGTGATATGGAAGTGGAAACTCCAATACAAGAGACTCAACCCCAACATGGCGTTTAATCGCTATTGCCAACGAAGAGGCAAATAGGAGAAGACTTCAAGAGATGGAAGATCAAGCCAATCTCTTACTTGGATGGGAAAGTCATGTAAGGTGGAAGCCTACAAGGGCAGTAGGGCCATGGGAGTTTTGGAGGGATGGATCATGAGGATGAATATACATCTATCACATTTTCATGTTTCTGATTTTACTGCAGGAATGTTCATGCGGTCTTACCTCATGGATAAGGCTCTTACATGGTACACTACATGGGAACGAATACTTTCAGAACGAGGTGCTTCTATTTCATGGAGTGGGATGCAAGAGGGACTTCTTCAGAACTTTCAAGCGGTGGATTCCCTTCAAACCGCGAGAATGAAGTTGTGGGATTTGAAGCAGAAAGGAGACATACATGAATACATTGAAGAATTTCGTGATCTTCAAGTATCCATTATGGATATGAGTGGAGCAGAAGCCTTAGATGTCTTCAAACGAGGTCTGAAGGAGAGAGTGCGAAAGGAGGTGATGGTAAGTAATCCATCCACAATGAATGAAGCAATTGCAATTGCTCAACGGATTTCGGGTGCTTATGGGATCACACACGGTGAACCATCAAGCAATGTTCGAGAACCATTTGGCCCAACACCCATTAAGTTGGGAAACCTTCGACGTAGGGAAGGATATGCACCACCACGAGGACCACCGCCTAGGTATGGAGGTGATAATCGTCGACCATTTATTCCAAATTTGCCGGATCTTCCTGCAAATAATGAAACGGTTAATCGAGGAGGAATGGCGGTTCGTGACAATCGTCAATGCTATACATGTGGGAGGATAGGTCACATTGCCAAGTTACGAGAACTCGATCGGGACCACCGGAGGAAGACCTATGTTGCGGGCCTTTCAACAATATGGAAGGAAGGGAGTACGACAATGAAGATGAGATCTTGCGAGGGAAAGCGAAGATCACCAAGAAACTTGCCTCGCGACCTTCTGGTTCCACTAAACGAAGAAAAGGCGGGATTGGAAGAAGACAACGATTGGAAGCTCATGGAGGGAGCAAGAAACAAGCACGATTGATTGTCACAGATGGGATGATGGAAGGACACAAGGTGAGAGTCCTAATTGATCCTCGAGCAAAGTAAAACTTTCTATCACGATCGTTGCAATGAAATTAGGATTGAGTTTGATGAAGGATGTGAGTGAGGAAGTGGAGTTGCCAAATGGCCAAACTGAACCAATTGAGACATTAGCACGGAGTGTACAACTAGGCATAGGCAGGTACCAGGAAGAGATTGAATGGAGAGTAATCCGATTAGCTCGATATGATGTCATCCTAGGAATGCCGTGGATGGAGCAATACAATCCGGAGGTAGATTGGAGAAAGAAATGAGGTGATACCCGGAAGCAATCCAACGTGCAAAGCTCCATACCGTTTGGCTCCAAATGAGTTGGAGGAATGTAAAGCTCAAGTGGAGGAGATGTTGAGAAAGGGATTCATACAACCGAGCATTTCACCTTATGGAGCCCCCTGTCTTTGTTTGTGAAGACGAAGGACGGGAGTATGAGATTGTGCATTGACTATCGTGGGTTGAATCAACAAACAGTGAAAAACAAGTATCCATTGCCTCGAATGGATGATTTGTTTGACCAACTTCAAGGAGCGAAGTACTTCACCAAATTGGATTTGAGGAGCGGGTACAACCAGATTCGAATTGTTGATGAAGATGTTCATAAGACGACTTTTTCGCACTAGGTACGGTCACTTTGAGTATCTAGTGATGCCTTTTTTTATCTCACCAACGCACTGCCACATTCATGGGATTAATGAATGATATTTTTTCGTCCTTATTTAGACAAATGTTATTGTTTTTTTGGATGATATTTTGGTATATAGTACAACCTTAGAAGATCATAGGCGACATTTACTGAGAGGTACTCCATGTTTTGCGAGAGAATGAGTTATATGCCAAAGCTTCAAAATGTGAATTTGGCAAATCAGAAGTAGATTATTTAGGCCATCGAGTCACAGCGGAGGGAATCCAAGTGATGAGTGAGAAGATAGAAGCCATACAAAATGGACAAAGACCAGGAGGATCAAACTCAACTAAAGAGTTTTTTAGGTCTTATAGGATTTTATCGTAGATTTGTTAAAGCTTTTGCACGCCTTGCCCAAGCCTTAACATCTATGCTAGGAAAGGGTCAAAAATGGAGATGGGGAACGGCACAAGAGTTAGCCTTTCAAGCATTGAAAGATGCTCTTTTGAATGCACCTATTCTCAAGTGGTATGATCCTAATCGACCAATCAAGTTGGCTACTGATGCATCAGGTACAACAATGGGTGGAATTCTTCAACAGGAGTGGGAGGATGGTTGGCATCCGGTTGCCTTTTTCTCCCGAAAGTTGGTGGCAGCTGAGCAAAACTATCACACAACAGAATGAGAGGAGTTAGCCATTGTTTTGGCCACGAAACATTGGAAGCATTACCTAGGAAACAAGGAGTTTGTGGTAGAAACCGACCAAAAACCATTGGTGTATTTGGAAACTCAGAAAGATCTCTCCAAACGACAAATTCGATGGACAGAATGGCGTCAACAGTTCAACATGAAGATAGTGTATGTGGAGGGCAAGAAACAACTTGCAGATGCTCTCACGCGGATGCCGTGTCTCAACAACATCACAGAGGTGAAAATCCAAGTTGACTGGTGGTCTCAAATGATGGCTGCAACAAAGGAGGATGAGGAGATCATGAAAGCACTTCGGAAAGCACGGACGGCAAGGAAGGTTCGAGGTCTAGCATTTCGGGGAGCAGCGTATATGGATCCCACAAGATCCAAATTTACGCACAATGATATTGTCGAAGGCCACGATACACCATTGCGCGGGGCACGTGGGAGCCGAAAAGACTTTGGAGAAAGATCCAACGAGTGTACTTTTGGCCAAGGATGCGGGAAGATGTGGAGGCATATGTTTGAAGTTGTGTCGCATGTCAACAAAATAAGGCGGGGAATAAAAAACCAGCAGGTTTATTACAACCTCTTCCCATTCCTGAACAACGATGGGAACATGTTACCATGGATCTAGTATGTGAGTTACCAAAAACCTCTTTATGACATGATTCAGTTGTGGTCTTTGTGGATAAATTGAGTAAGATGATACACATCCGACCTACCACAAAGACAGTGACGGCACCACAACTTGCTCATCTGTACCTAGATGCAGTTTTTGTGAATCACGGATTAAGCAAAGTCTTGATCACGCATTTAGAAACTCATTTTACTAGTTTGTTTTGGAAAACCTTGTTTGGTTTATTCAAAACAAAGCTAGCAATGTCTACAGCCTATCATCCTCAAACGGATGGTCAAAAGAGAGGGCCAATAGAACAATAGAGGATATGTTTGCGAGCATTCACTTGGGAGGAACAACAAGAGTGGGATACTCTTACTTCTAGTGGAATTTGCATATAACAATTACATTAATGCATCCACAAAAGTGTCTCCATTTTATCCGATGTATGGTGCTCATCCTTTGACACCTTCTAGTTTGTTGGGAATTCCTAAGAGGCGGGAGTTTTCAACCAAAGTCGCGGCCGAATGATTTTGTGGAGCACATACACAAAGGACTGCATCAAGCAAAGGAGAAGTTGGTAATTGCTCAAAATCGACAAAAAGCAATATGCAGATGCTCATCGCAGGGAGGTGAATTTTCAGGAAGGAGATCAAGTTTGGCTATCCACGACCAATTTGTCACTTGTAGGAACACCAAAATTTAACCCTCGATTCATCGGTCCTTTTGTGGTGTTGAAACGTGTTGGCGAGGTGTCTTACAAGTTAGAGCTCCGTTGCATATGAAAATACATCCCGTATTTCATGTGTCACGATTATTGAAAACATGTACCACGCCCCAAGCAGTTCACAAATCCATCAAACCCTCATCCTTTACCTACTATGGTAGCGGATCGAGCGTAATTTGAGGTTGACAAGATTCTCAAAAAACGGATTCGGGTCATAGATACCCAAAAACGGAGTATTTGGTTCAATGGAAGGGATATCCATCATACGAATCAACTTGGGAGCCGGCAAAGAACTTAGCCAAATGCACCTTTGATCGCTCAAGAGTTTGAACGCTGCAGCAACGAGGACGTTGCATCTTAAAAGGAGGGAGATTTGTAACCATCTTTAGTTAGTGAGAACTAAAGTAGAGGTCACGCAAGGAGGAGATAGATGGTCTTGAGTTGACTATTAGTGGAGTATCTAAAGGTGCCACGTCGGCCAATCCGTGTGCTCTTTTAGGTTGTGTTTCTTGTGTGTTAGTTGGTGTGTTAGTTGGAGTACACGTCAGCAATCCGTGTGCTCATAGGGATGTCCGTCACATCATCGATCCACGAGGAATTGAGTGGATGGTGGTTGTGTAACCTCATCTTGTTTGTACCTTTTTGAGGACTATATATGGAGAAAGAGAGACCATTGAGGTATCTCTCAACTTCAGAATTTCTTGAGCTATTCGAGTGGTCTCTCCTCACTTCCCTAGTGTTACAGTATGGAGGTGATAATCGTCGATCATCGTCGATCATCATTGATCATTTATTCCAAATTTGCCGGATCTTTGTGCAAATAATGGAACAGTTAATCGAGGACGAATGGGGGTTCGTGACAATAATCAATGCTATACATGTGGGAGGACATGTCACATTGCCAAGTTCTGTAGAACTCGATTAGGACCATCCGGAGGAAGATCTATGTTGCGAAGACCTTTCAACAATATGGAAGGAGGGGAATACGATAATGAAGACGAGATCTTGCAGGAAAAAGAAGATCATCAATTAAATTGCCTCGTGGCTTTACTAGTTCCACTAAACGAAGAAAAAGCGGGGTTGGGAGAAGACAACGATTGGAAGTTCATGGAGGGAGTAAGAAACAAACACGATTGATTGTCACAGATGGGATGATGGAAGTACAGAAGGTGAGAGTCCTAATTGATCCTAGAGCAACAGAAAATTTTCTATCACGATCCATTGCAATGAAATTATGATTGATTTTGATGAAGGATGTGAATGAGGAAGTGGAGTTGCCAAATGGGCAAACTGAACCAATTGAGACATTAGCACGGAGTGTACAACTAGCCATAGGCGGATACAAGGAAGAGATTGAATGGAGAGTTATCCGATTAGCTCGATATGATGTCATCCTAGGAAAGCCATGGATGGAGCAATACAATCCAAAGGTTGATTTGAAAAAGAAAGTGATAAAAAGTAGTGGATGGAAGATTTACAGAGATAGAAACAGATCTCAGAATAGAAACTTACCTCTCTCTGTGATTGATTAGACTGCCATTTGTAGAGTTGATGTAAGGTTTTTGGGACTTATAAGAGATGTTGATGGTTCTAAGGACAATCTTTACATTCAGGACTCATTGAGCAATATTATTATGGAGTTTATAGATGTATTCCCAAATGATCTACCTGCAGGATTGCCACCTAAGAGACGTGTAGATCACAAGATCGAGGTGATACCCGGAAGCACTCCAACTTACAAAGCTCCATATAGTTTGGCTCCAAATGATTTGAAACAATCTAAAGCTCAAGTGGAGGAGATGTTAAGAAAGGGGTTCATACAATCAAACATTTCACCTTATGGAGCCCCTGTGCTGTTTGTAAAGAAGAAGTATGGGAGTATGAGATTGTGCATTGATTATCGTGGGTTGAATCAACAAATGATGAAAAAAAAGTATCCATTATCTCGAATGGATGATTTGTTTGACCAACTTCAATGGGCGAAATACTTCATCAAACTGGATTTGAGGAGTGGATATAACCACATTCGAATTGCTGATGAAGATCTTCACAAGACAACTTTTCGTACTAGGTATGGTCACTTTGAGTATCTAGTGATGCCTTTTGGTCAAACAAATCATTGAATGCATCAACAGGACCTTAGATTTTTGTACCTCCTTCCATTATGAAGCTCATTAGCTTTGATGAATCACTAACGCACCTACTACATTCATGGGATTATTGAATGATATTTTTCGTCCTTATTTAGACAAATCTGTTATTGTCTTTTTGGATGATATTTTGGTATATAGTAAAATCTTAGAAGATCATATGCGACATTAACGAGAGATACTTGAGGTTTTTCAAGAGAATGAGTTATATGCCAAACCTTCAAAATGTGAATTTGGGAAATCAGAAGTAGATTATTTAGGCCATCAAGTCACAGCGGAGGGAATCCAAGTGATGAGTGAGAAGATAGAAGCCATATAGAAATGGACAGCACATGAAGATCAAATTCAGCTAAAGAGTTTTTTTAGGTCTTATTAGATTTTAACGCAGATTTGTTAAAGCTTTTGCATGCCTTGCCCAAGCCTTAACATCTATGATAGGAAAGGGTCAAAAATGGAGATGGGGAACAACACAAGAGTTAGACTTTCTAGCATTGAAAGATGCTCTCTTGCATGCATCTATTCTCAAGGGGTATGATACTAATCTACCAATGAAGTTGACTACTGATGCATTATATACAACAATGGTTAGAATTCTTCAACAGGAATGGGAGTATGGTTGGCATCCGATTGCCTTTTTCTCCCGATAGTTGGTGACAACTAAGCAAAACTATCACACAATTGAATGAGAGGAGTTAGCCATTGTTATGGCCACCAAACATTGGAAGCACTACTTGGGAGATAAGGAGTTTGTGATAGAAACCGACCATAAACCATTGGTGTATTTGGAAACTAAAAACGATATCTCCAAACGACAAATTCAATGGGCAGAATGACATCAATTGTTCAATATGAAGATAATATATGTGGAGGGCAAGAAACAACTTGCAGATGCTCTCACACGAATGCATTGCATTAACAACATCACATAGATGAAAATTCAAGTTGATTGGTGGTCTCAAATGATGGCTGCAACAAAGGAGTATGAGGAGATCATGAAAACACTTCAAGCAAAGACGGAAAAGAAGGTTCGAGGTCTAGCATTTCAGGAGCAACGTATATGGATCCCACAAGATCCAGATTTACGTACAATGGTATTGTCAGAAGGTCACGATATAGCCATTGCGGGGCACGTGGGAGCTGAAAAGATTTTGGAGAGTATATAACGAGTGTACTATTGGCCAAGGAGGTTTATTACAACCCCTTCCCATTCTAGAACAACAATGGAAACATGTTATTATGGATCTAGTATATGAGTTACCAAAAATCTCTTTTTGACATGATTCAATCTTGGTCTTTGTGGATAAATTGAGTAAGATGATACACATCCGACCTACCACAAAGACAGTGACGGTACCACAACTTGCTCATTTGTATCTAGACGTAGTTTTTGTGAATCACGGATTAAGCAAAGTCTTAATCACTGATAGAGGAACTCATTTCACTAGTTTGTTTTGGAAAACCTTGTTTGATTTATTCAAAACAAAGCTAGCAATGTCTACAGCCTATCATCCTCAAATTGATGGTCAAACATAGAGGGCCAATAGAACAATAGAGAATATGCTATAATCATTCAACTTGGAGGAACAACAAGAGTGGGATACTCTTTTGACTCTAGTGGAATTTGCATATAACAATTCTGTTAATTCATCCCCAAAAGTGTCTCCATTTTATCTGATGTATGGTGCTCATCCTTTGACAACTTTGAGTTTGTTGAGAATTTCTAAAGGGTAGGAGTTTTCAACTAAAGTTGAGGCAGTCAATGATTTTGTGGAGCTCATACACAAGGGACTGCATCAAGCAAAGGAGAAGTTGGTAATTGCTCAAAATCGACAAAAGAAATATGCAGATGCTCATTGCAGGGAGATGAATTTTCAGGAAGTAGATCAAGTTTGATTATCCACAACCAATTTGTCACTTGTAGGAACACCAAAATTTAACCCTCGATTAATCGATTCTTTTGTGGTGTTGAAACATGTTGGCGAGGTGTCTTACAAGTTAGAGCTCCCGTTGCATATGAAAATATATCCCGTATTTCATATATCACGATTACGAAAATATGTATCACGTCCCAAGCAGTTCACAAATCCATCAACCCCTCCTTCTTTACCAAGTATAGTAGCAGATCATGCAGCCACACCTACTATAGTAGCAGATCAACTACTATAGTAGCATATCATGAAGTTGACAAGATTCTCAAAAAATGGATTCGGGGTCACAAATACCCAAAAACTAAGTATTTGGTTCAATGGAAAAGATATCCATCATATGAATCAACTTTGGAACAGGCGAAGAACTTAGCCAATGCACCATTGATCGTTCAAGAGTTTGAACGTGGGCACAACGAGGACGTTGCATCTTAAAAGGAGGGAGGTTTGTAATCATCTTTAGTTAGTGAGGACTAAAGTAGAGGTTACGCAAGGAGTAGATAGATAGTCTTGAGTTGACTATTAGTGGAGTATCTAAAGGTGTCACGTCAGCAATCCGTGTGCTCTTTAGGTTGTGTTTCTTGTGTGTTAATTAGTGTGTTAATAATTAGACGTGGAATACACGTCAACAATCCGTGTACTCATAGTGATGTCCGTCATGAGAAATTGAATGGATAGTGGTTGTGTAACCTAATCTAGATTGTACCTTTTTGAGTACTATATATGGAGAAAGAGAAACCATTGAGGTATCTCTCAACTTCAAAATTTCTTGAGCTATTCGAACGATCTCTCCTTACTTCCATAATGTTATGTAAATTTATATAATAAAATATGTTATTTATATTTAAATAAAATATTTAAGATGTTAAATTTATTGATATTGTTATATATATCTAACAAAAATTATGTGAATTATATTCATAATTTTAAAATATAAAATATTAGGCTATATTTAAAAAAATCAAAAAAATCAAAAATATTTTTTTATTTTTTCAAAATTAATAAAAAATTTAATTTAGCTACGAACCACATACACGCTCTAATATATGTGATATCAAGATCATATGTCCCTTGCTTAAAGTTTTAGATATCATAAATTACTTTAAATCAATATACACATCTTCATATCATATAAGAAAACATCTTTTAGCTGGTCATTATGTCACTAGTTCTTTGAAATGAAAATTAATATTAAACAAATATTTTAAAACTCAAAATGATATCGGGATGCTTAAGCATCTGTTTAAGCATGATCCAAACTCATCTCACACCCCTTGATTCTATCGCCATAGTTTGATTTACCATGGGCTATTGGTAAATCAAACTATGGCGATAAATTGGATCAGGGTCATGTTCATATGTGGTTATTGCATATAGCCTATATCAGCAATCAATGTGATCCAAATTTTGGTATCAAAAGTTGATACTAGAAATTGTTTTAGTGATCCATGTAAAAACTACAAATCAATTAGCTCGTGTTTTGTCCGTGGATCATGTGTAAAACACCCCCTAAGTATTCTTGGATTTCATGCTGCCCCATCGAATCCGCCCGATGATTAGACGTGTCACAAGAGGAAAACAATCTTTCCACTCTTTGTAGTAACTATGCGAGGAGGCAGTTGGTTGGACTTTAACAACCACGACAGTGAGAACGACTTACTCAAGTGTTTGAGTCGGGTAACTTGTCAACCTCCTCAAAATATACAGAATTCTGATCCCAACTTCTGTTAATTTCTTTTTTAGCTATGCGTGTGTTAAGAAAAAAATGGTCCTTGGATGCAGTACTCAGTTTAACTTCTTGCCTTTCTCCGGCACGTTACTTAGATTTAAAGTTTGCCCAAATTTATCTCTGGCCATGGACGTTGAAGAGTTCGAGGATCATGTCAAAAAGTATCTAATTTCATGGAAGTTTGCCCATGTTTACTTATCTAGCAAAAATGAGCAGAATATGGTTATAACATAAAATAGTCACTAAAGAACTCTAAGTGATTTTAATTCTGGCTCACTAGAGCAGAAGACCAAGCGAGATGAAGGAAGAGAGAAGAGATGGAGATTGCTTCACCCTATCTACATCCGCATGCATCCGTACACAAGAAGAAGTAGAGCAAGAAGGACCACTAATTCCTGAACCTGGAGTGTGTGGTGCTAGACTTGGTAATCAACTTCTGCATGCCGAGCAAACGCCATTGCAGGGCCAGAAGCCTGAGCACCTTCTTTCTTTCCAAGTTGCCGTGAGAGATGCCAGTGCAATGCTACGCTGTGGATCGCGTCTGTGTTCTCATTGGTCCTGCAGTGTTCATGTCAGCCCGCCAGTCAATCATAGGATCACTGAACATTTGCATAGAATTACGGTTTTGTCGCCTGCACCATTGTAAGCAGTGTTTGTCAGCTCGTGATTTGTTTGGTGAGATCTATATATTTGGCGAGGACGAGCAGGCGGAGGAGTCGTGGGACACATAGACCGGGGAGAAGTTATGGCTCAGGGATTGCTGCTCAAGAGTTTAGGTGCTGGGTTTGTTGGTCTTAGGGCGCCACCATGTGCGTTGCTAGAATTAAATTCTTGTAGGCGTTTGGGGCAATGGCCTACTCAGATTTCGAAGAGTATAAACATAGGTTCGGTGCGGATCAGGAGGCAATGTGGGAATCGGCGTCTGATTGTGAAGGCGGTGGTAGATCCTTGGGCTCCTGGTGCAGCGTTGGACTCTCAAAGTATAGCGTCTTCTCTTTTCGCAGGGTCCCTGTTCCCTTATTTGGGTTTCCTGTACCACATTACCAAGTCCAAAACATCGCCCCCAATGACCCTCTTCGGCTTCTATTTCTTGCTCGCCTTTGTTGGTGCAACAAGTATGCTTCTCCCCCTTGGACTGTGTCATAATGTGATGCTTGGGTCGATTATTGAACCAATACGTTGTTTTCGGTTGTTCTAAGCGAGAAATTATGGCAGTACGTGAGTGGTAATGAGTTCTGGACAATATTCAACAATTCACTATTACTGTCTGATCTCTTGTGTCAAACCGTGTAGCTAAATGATTGACAGTCTTCTACTTGCATCAAGAAACATGCTTATAGATAATTTAAGATCAATTAACCACCTCCATGTGTGTTCTTACTATTGCTATGACTGGAATGATTATCCCATACCGCTGACACAATGTTTCAGACTGTCCACAACCTTCTCATTTTAATGTTTGGAACTGAATGAGATCCAATGATCACTGTTTAAAATTTTTTCTTTCAAATTGTCCAACTTCAGATACTAATTTCCACCAGCAGCAAATAAAACTCGTATATTTTCACCCATTCCTCCATTCCATGAATATGGCGGTTTTTCCCGTCATAAATATCGTCAAGCCGATTCTTATGTCTTGTGGCTGTTGATGCTGTCTCAAATGCACTACACATCCCATCGGTAGCTGTTTGCTTCAGCATGTGATTTTCTGGTAGACCATTTTTGGCGAAGCAAGCGTTTATTGATCAGCTGGAAAGAAGGAAGGAGATTCTGCCAGTGTGCCCCATTCTTTAGATGCTGCGTCGTGTGCCTCTTTGGTTCTTCCTTAAGTACTCTTTACTCTTCCAGCAGTATAACCTGACTTCTGAACGAGATATGTTTCAGAGTTCTTCTTTGTTTCATGTGAGACCTTCTAAGTATCTGTCTCGCAGTACTGTTGGATTTTCCGAATTAAATACGCCTGACCATTCATCTGTATTTCTAATTTTGTTTAATCTGACTCCTATATCCTATTTGCCGGACGCCCTCTGCGCTGATTACGAATACTAATTTTTGTACTGTTAGCTTCGTTTTGACTAAGGAATAGAGCTGCATGAAAAACCAAGCAGGCGGATGGTTGACTGTAGCTAGGTCAAGAAAGCCCACGTTAGCAATGTTTTTTTCAGTTTCTTTTTTTTCCCGATATGTCGTATGGACGAAAATGTTTTTTGCTTTCCGCAGTTGTCTTCACGCAGCTCCCAAATGGCCCATCTGTGACTCCTTGTCCTCTCGGATGGTTATTAATATGTTTGCTGCTCTTCACATTTATGACATTAACATGTATGCTGATAATTAGAGCAGCATTTGACGCCCTCGCTACAGTGTGCCTTGCTCCGAGAATTGTTCCTTGCCTGCTCCAGTTCTCAGCGGGGTATTTTCTCCTCCTCTTTGTTGATGGTTCCGGTATAATGCAGACGACGAAAAGTCAAACAAGTCATGAAGAGGTTGGATGATGCGTTGCAGCCAAATGGAGGCAGTCTCCATCACTTTTTTGATGAAGACATTCTCCATTTAGTCGCAACGCTTCAGCAACACTTTTTGAGCGCCAGTGCTCTGATGCCACCACTATCGACATAAAGTACATTTAACATTGATAAGTTTGGATGATTCTACAACCAAATTCAACTTCCTCTTACCTTCCCTTCCGTATTCTCAATTGGCCCCACGTAGTTTGTACAGGGAGTGCTCCTGTGCAAGAGCTGGCCATATTTTTGGCAATCTCTTTTTCATCGTTAGATTGGAAAGTGGAGTTGTTGGAACAGCTGAATTGAAGTAATGAAAGTTTCTGACTTGTCTTCTTGTCTGTGCAAATTGGATGCAAACCCGGGATCAGTTCCAGCAGGCATATATGGTAAGTCAACGGTATTGCATAACTCGTATTGTATTTTGTCTCTGCTTTGTACAAATCCTTTTGTGAGGCTACTGATTTATCTCCGATGAGCATGTACACTCTTGTCTGAAACGTTTGCTCAGCAGCTGACAGCAGTTGAAACACATAGTAAGGTATTGAGGACTAGGAAGCATAGTTATTTGATCAATTTCTCTTTCTCTTAATGCTTACACTGGTCTTCTGAGTCTGATAGATGTTCGTTGATTTACTGTTGCAGCGAAGATTCACTACGGGACATCCTTATCAAATGTTGACTGGCTACATGGTGGTGCTGAGTCCTTGCTCACCCTGACGAACCTATTCATTGTGTTTGGCTTGAGGGGTGCTCTGCGTAATGCAGAGGAAAATGGCAAGCAAGTTGAAGTCAAGGTTGAAGAAGAAAACGTGCCTTTCTCAAAATGAGCAGATCTCGGTGAAGAGTCCAAAGGAATCATATCCCTATTATTCTCATTCCTTCTGCCAGATATGGGGAGATTCTCTGTAGATGTATCGTCACTGTGGGGATCCGATCGTCAGGTCTCTTATGAAACTTGAGTGCAGTTTTACCACAATTTGGTCACATCGTCAGCCTAACAGTAGGTCACACGAGGTTTAGGATGCCGGTGCAGCATGTGGCTACAAACCACAATATCGTAGAGAACCAAAGCATGAGACCTTTTGTAGTAGATAACGTTCTTTTTCGGATGTACTCTGTCGCAAGAAGTACAACCTTGACAGTTATCAGAGATTGGAACGCTGTGAAGTAGGTTTCTTGAGAGTGTCTGGATGCTTGGCCAGTCTGTTACTAGGATATTCTGGAGATATCAGAAAGCTGTCACACCTTCAGTAAACATGTACAATATTGTATCTTTATTTCGAAGCCATCCCTGATGACTTCAAAGTTTTCAACAATTCAGGAAAACCCCATTGAGGCCACATTGGCTATTCTTGACCTTGCTTCCACGGGTCTTCTTTATTTTCTTATGTTATTTCGCGTGCTTGTGCTTGGTACCTTCCACGGCTTACAGATTATGCGTGCAAGACAATGCCCATTAGAAGTAATCTCAGAAAGCTACTACAGATAGTTACCGGAGAACATTATTTTAAAAAATTACTGTACACATAATTTCGAGATCCACATTGATTGGAGTGATATTTTGCACACTCTAATTTTTTTAATGTTAAATAAAACAGCTGTTAATGTTGTAAAACTCACGACATTTAGACCAGTTTATGACGAATATAACCACATGAACAACGATCCTATGATTTTGCACAAAAGCGAGAGATCTCGCTTTGTCAGTCGGTCGGATACTGAAGGACTAACCCCTTAGTAAAAGCCGGAACGGTAATTACGAGGTCCTTTTAAAGTACACGTACAGTTTAATCCTATGTGTGAAAAACCAACCATAAAAATAATAAAATTGATATTTATATGGTTGGTTATTATTAGCATGAAAAGAAAAAATCTCCTTGCACCTCGGTTAGTTTTTAACTTGACTCATTACAACAATGGAATTTTTAGTACAAGAATATTGATGTTTCAAAGGATGACGTTGGCGATTATTCTATATACATAAGAAAGTTCTGGCCTAGAGACTTGAACTCTTATAGATTCTAAACCTCAAGCATTGCCCTGTCATGGAGTCAACGGGCGAGTCCAAATTCAATGAGGATTTTTTCCTACAATGTGGCCAACCTAGAATCAAATTTGGGTATGTTTATGCCAATCAACCAATCTATTAAGCAAGCTAGCATCGTTTGACTAAATCTTTTTACTCATTATAGTATTGTTGTAGGGTACTAGAGTTTCTTGTTTTACGTTCTCACGAGCCGTCGTTTAGTTCCGCAGCATTTAGTTTTTTTTTCTACTTTAGTCCCCAAACCTCGACCTCAAACTAAAATTTCCAAACACACAATGCATAGGCCACAACTTTGCACCTCTACCACTTAAAAGACACAATCTCATCCCAATGCCTCCTATGGATATGACTAGCCCCATATCTTAGCTCATCGTAGCCCAAACACATTCTTTCTCATCTTCATCCCGACCTAAACACTACCATCCTACATCCAAAACATCAATCAACACAACAATTAGCCAATCAGTATAAAAATTCTATCCATCATCGATTAACTAATCAATAAAACACATCTAACCATATGGGTGTAGCAGTTCAAAGGTCTCTTTTACGAGAATAAGATAGTGCTTACTTTGTAGGTTTGCTTCTTTTCATTCAAGCTTTGACCTACATGGTATAGAAGTGATGTACAAAACTTATATTGATTACATAAAAATAAAAAACTATGTCATACTAGAATACGTTTGTCTATTTGCATATAATTTCCAAAATGCATACAAATCACCATTCTCATTTTTGCTACCCAATTTTGATATCCACATACGTTCAAACCTCTCAAATTTAATACCATCCATGGATCATGAAAGCATCAATTATTAGAGGAAAATAATTATTACAGGTATCTTTTTTAATTGATATATTATCAAATACATGAGGTCATTATCTGATTGGCTAGATTTTTAATCACGAATCACGAATAATGTAACTCAAAAGTTCCCTTTCCCACAACATCAGAACATACAGTATATAAAGATTACCATTCTTACCACTCAACCTTCCTGTCCTAGAAATCAATCATGATCCCCACACCTCTACTACAAAAGAAGCGGTCCTCCCGCAATCTCACTATGGAAGAAAAGCTCAAAATCTATAAAAAAAATAGACATCTTTTATCATTTCTCAAGCTGCTTTGACAGAATGAGCTGCACATGAGTTTTCCATGCAAAAGCCTCCTACACAAGGGACAATAAGCAATATTTAAAAAAAACGGCAAGAGTACAAAGCTGTAGACATATTGGATCGTAATTTTCAGGTAGGTGGTTGTAATCAATCAAAATAATCTTTGCAATAGCATTATTTTGGTTTTTTGCAACGCTTTTTTTCCTGCCTGGTTGCTTGTGGAAGTCTTAGTCTTCGTTCTTTACAAAACTGTTATCACTCTCTTCTACAATGCGTCCGCACTCTGAACACCCCGAGTTGGACCAAACCCTTACAGAATGGGTTCTTCAGTACCAAGCCTGACGCATGGCTATTTCAACAAAGCTCATCAAAGCAATTGATGATCTAGCAGAATTGCTGCACATTGTAAATCCTCCTTTTTTTTCCAATGGGTGGATAGAGAAGTTTAAAGATCGCCATCATTTCAAGGCATTCAAATCTCATGGTAAAAGTGGATCCGTCAATATGACTGCAATAGAAGAGCCTTTGCTAGCTCTTCAAGAAAAGCTTGCCGAGTTTGAGCTCAAAGACATCTACAATATGGATGAAACTAGACTTTTCTATCGCATGGCTCTAGACAAAACAATTGGGCGTCAACAAATTGAAGGCTCAAAAAAGGACAAAACAAGATTTACCATTGATGTTATGGAAAATACACATGGATAGGCTTCCTCCATTCTTCATTGGACATGCACAAAAAAAGCCTCGTGCATTCAACATAAAATCTGGCAAGAAAAATGGATTTTTTTTACCGTTGGAACAGAAACGCTTTTCCTAGACAGTATAATAATTTTAAAATTATCGGAAATCAAACTGAACTCAAGCCAAAAGATTATATTTTTCATAAAATTTGACATGATCAATACATTGACAATGCAACAAGTCAGATTTTCTTTCATACGAGTTATTATTTTACTCACAACATCTACACTTATGTGTTAACACTAATAATCTAGACACTTGAATCCACATACTTTGCATATGACTATATCCAACCCTCAAATCACTTTGAATAGCATGCCACAACAAAGCAAGACATCATATTTGACACTGAACCACAACCATAACTTTTGTAGACATCACACAATGTTCATAATAGAACACATGATAAATCATCAGTCACATATTAAACCAATTTCACGATGAATATTCCATGACATAAGCCCACAAAACTCTAGATATTTGTGCTTAATGACTGAAAGAAACATTATCCTCATCAAAAATTTAAAACAAAATACAATTTCAAGCAATATAATAAATAAACATAGTTACATTAAAACAGTTTTTGAATTCACATATTGTCATATGAGATTTTTAACAAGAAACATCATCAACATGAAAAAAATATAACTAGTCAATCAATTATCTTTGTAAGCGTGGCTGGCTAGTGGACGATTTAATTGTGATCATGAGGTTAGAACCACCAATCATAAGTTCACTACAATAACACAGCATAATTCACATTACTCCACCATAAATTCAAAAAATTCTACTTAGATTACACAAGTAAGCCTTATTCTACGCTGCGGACATGCTCACAACCAAACACAACATGGAGCCCGCCGAGCCCGGGACACCAATCTCTCTTTGGATACTCTTTAGAATTTTAAGTTAATCATACGAGTATGTTCCAGGTCATGGAATCCACATGCAGTAGGTGAAGTACTTGGAGGAATCACATTAGGTGTGATGCCTCCTAGGATACGGTACTTGTCCACATGTTGGGGTTTTTCTCACTATTTCTTCTTACTCAATAAGAGCAAAACTAGTGTCAATGTGATTTTTGAGTTCAATATATTAACATGAGTACTGTTTAGAATGGGTAAACAGTACCGTAGGGCTATCCTATCCTGCAGCAGCCGTTTCAAAGCGAAACAATGAAAGCAGTTCCGATATTATCAGATGGATAACGGGGTGGATTCTTTGAGGGACACCTGTCGTCATATTACATCAGCTCGTAAGCTTTTTGATCTGACTCTTAGAAGTACGAATTCTTAAGATAACGCTTATGTACTATGAAAAGGTTAAATACGATGCAGCTTGGATCTTGGAATGTAAAATGTCAGCCAATATACTCAACATAGTGAAGAATGGATTGATGGAACATGAACTTTCTTCGTTTATCTGGATCATCGAACATAGTGCAGATAAACAAGTAGTGTGCATCGAATATGGCCGAATAATATATGCATACCATAAGTTAGACTTGTCCGGACACGCCATTTCCATTGCACAAGTCCCTTTACCTCCGTACGCAGTCTGGAATAGTCCGAATCTCTGTACATAAAAAATATTTGATCTAAATTTCATAGTAAAGGTTTATGTCATGATCACATTCCCAACAACGAATGGCAAGCAGACCCCCCTCTGATATGACAGGATGCGTAGCCATTTTAAGATAAACAAGCGCCAGGGTTCTATACTGAATTTGCATCACCGTTATTTGATCCCTCTTTTTGTCTCGATCCTCTCCAAAATGTTCAACTCTACGTTGTCTGATAGTGTCGTGGTTAATGTCAGAGTGCCGTTCAAATGCTCAGGGTTGTGATGGATCTGTACTCCTCGATTCAACCTCCAACTCGGCAGAGAAAGATGCACCACCGAACTTTGGCTCTCTCAGGGGATTCGCTGAAGTTGACGCAATCAAGGCCACAGTTGAAAGCGCCTGCCCTAGTGTGGTTTCATGTGCAGATATCCTGGCTTTGGCAGCCCGGGAAGTGATGTAGGAAGTGAAGGTCGCTCTCCTAGCTCTCTGATAGGTTTCACTGGACACCCGACACATTTTCTGGCCTATGAGTGTTTCAGTATTTCGCTGGAGTCCTTCGTTCCTCATTACAGAACAGAACGAAGGAAAGTCCAAAACATTTCTGAAAGATACTTGATTCCGAGTAACCGTTTTGTATGTTGGGGATGAGTAGAATAGATTCCACACTCGCGGCCTCACTGTCACTACCGTGCAAACGAGGACTACAGAAGTATAGCCACAGAGTCTTCCAAGTCCACATCTGAAACTTATTCACACAGTTCGAAGCTAGCAATCCTCCTTATACTAATTTTGGTAACAGTGTGCCCTGTTTAGATGTTTAAGTCGGGAGTAAATACTTTTACTGGGGTTAAAGTATTTACTCCCGACTGAAAACCTGCAAATTCTGATTCAAACATTTTTTGACTACACAAGACAGTGAAGAAATCTACACGAATTTCCACTTCCCCGAGTCATGTGAATCGAAATGATTAGTTTGAAGATGTCCTGTTCGAGAGAAAGAAAGGTTAGAGTAAAAAGATAAAAGTTCAGGATCATAAACTTCAATTTGATGTGTTCAAACTCTAGGCTACAAATGCCTAGAGTTTGAACCTTGGTCACGAACTTTTAAGTAAAGCTGAGATCTAAGTAAAAGTCGGGTAATTCTATCCATTCACGATCCGTCTAAATCGCAGCTTAACTTTTATACTGTGACAATAACAAAGAAGTGAAATAAATTTTACGCAAAAATTTAAACTTCAACTTCTTACAAAAATTACAGTGTTTGAACATTTACACATGTAATTTTACACAGAGCAGACTGTATTGTATTCAGCCTCATGCAGGAGAGACGAGTCCATGCAGTTGACTGAAGCCTTTGACTTCCTGGTCTTAGCATGGTGCTTAGCACACCAAAGTCGTAGGGGCACTGCACTCCTTCAACCCACCCACGTATATGTGCGATTAAATTTCATGAATGTTATTGAATTTGTGAGATGGAGTTTGACCAGTCTGTTTATGACCGGACCAGTGAAGGGTCTTGGAGCCTGCCAGTGACCGAGGTTATCCCTCTCAATCTCCGCACAGTGCCGAAGAAGGTGCCGACTCCTCCAGTTGCAGGATCCAATGGAAGAGCTCACCGATGATCTACAGTCACTTGGTAAACCACAGAAGCTATCCTCCACTCACTCAGAATTCGGAATGAGTTCTTCCACTCAACCAGCACCATATGATCTGTTGACAATCTGAGATGAGCCCCAGATGTATAGCCAAATTAGCAAAGGAAGAGAATGGGTCCTCACTGTTTTGATCAGAAGAGGTGGAGAGCTGTCATGAAGAGGCAAGGCTCATCAGGTAAGTGTGCTGGAAGATCGCGTCGATAAGCAATACGATCACGTAGCTTTTTCAACAATTCGAGCATTTGGAACTAGACAAGCTTCACATTAAAGAGACCTCTACAACATGATCATGTTTCTTCACAGTTTTGAGTCGTATGTGACCTCGTTTCTGCTGTTTGAAAATCTCACTGTGCACGAGTAAGTGAGTGCAACAATCAAGGGACCTTACTGTCGTACATAATGTAAATTTTGAGCTACAGATAAAGTAGAATTTCGAGCAACCGATCCACGTATTCGTCTTCTTCGACTCGCTGTAGGTCCGGCATTTCAGTTTGAAGAAACTAGTGAAATTGGATAAAAGCGGCTAGAAATGCAAATTACGGTGTCGCCCTCACTTGATATCTCGAAAACATAGTAGAAGATGAAGAGCTCTGCATCTCGTCATTCCTCCATGCTCCTCCTCAACTGTTTTCTGAAACACAGGTCTCTAAACTTCTGTAGAAATATTCATAACTGAGTGTAGTTTCTCGGCCATGGAGGATGCGGGAGGTGCTTCATTTCTTGCCCAAAGCACATGACAATGGTCGAGGTCGAAGATCAAAGTCTATCAAACCGTCTGTACAACATGAGAATGATGTATATTCAGCTGCTGGTGATAACATTATGTGCGATTTTGATCGGACATTATCCTCTATGTGCGATTACGACCTTGAGTCTCCTGATCAACGTAAACAAACCAGTTCAGCTGCTGAATTCGACGAGAAGAAAGTTGGCCTCTATCAGCGTGGCTTTTAGTTTCCGTATTGAAAGAGGTAGTGGCCGTGGAGCTGATGGCATGACTCTTTTGATGGCTCCAGATCCAGCCTGGTTAGGATACGCTGGTAAATACTCGGTGCATTTAATTGAGACTTGGATGAATCTCCCGTGAGACATAATGGTAACCATGTCGGACTAGACTTCAGCGGTGTCATCTGTACATTGCTGGGATAGAGCTCTTGGACACTCCGAGAATTTTGGCTGGATCAACTACGAAGTTTTGGCATTGAAATGAGAGTTCCGACTCAGTCTTGATACCTCTAAACCTTAGAAAACCCTCATCCAGTACACCAAGAGCTTGTTCGATATTTTCAAAGACGGCAAAGTCTGGCTTGGATTGGATGGCCATGGAGTTGTGGGGTACAAATCTCACACACTTTACGATCTGAGTCTGAGGGCAAGTTACACCATGGAGCTCTCAGGCCCTGCCCCAGCCCCGAATGTCAGTACTACTGATCGTCGAGCTAGTTTAGGATTCACTGCAGGCCCATTCAGTGGTTTGATAGCCCTGGTCACAAGTGCGTGTGTGCTTTTCTGGTGTTGGTGGTTTGTGCGACGGGAGAAAGGGCTCCAAATCCAGTTCTGCCGCACTCGAAGTTGGTGGTAAGTTCGAGGCGTCAGCTGAGGAATGCAAACCAGATTAGTTATCATCCCACAGGGTGTTCTGGTTCAGTTACCAGCAGCTTTGTCTGGCAACTGGGAATATAAGTGATGAGTTGAAGCTAGGGGAAGGCGGATTCGGCAGCGTGTATCGTGCTGAGCTCCCCGCAGCGGCTTGTTGGTGACGGTGAAGAAAGTGAGCAGTGAGTCGCACCATCAGTCAGATCCGCCGCCGGAACATAGTCAAGCTGGTCGGCTGCCGCTACTGCCAGGGCCGGGGCCGGGGCCGGCATCCAGCCAGGTTCCTGCTCGCCCATGAGCTCATATCCAACAGCAGCCTCGACAAGTATCTAATCGATCAATCGAGAAGCAGCAGGAGCTAACGTGTGTGAGAAGGTTCAGAGTCCTGAGTGGACTCGCGGCAGCAATTCAGTATCTGCACGAAGGCTGGAGGCAGGAAGTAATCCATCGAGATGTGACGTCCAGGAACGTGAAGCTGGACGCGGACTTCAAGGCCATGCTGGGCGATTTCAGGCTGGCTCGCATGAGAGACCAAGAAAGGTCCAAGTCGTTTCCCACCGTGCTGGTCGGAACCTGTGGCTACATTGCACCCGAGGCACCACTCCGCCCAAAAGGACGTGTTTTCCTTCGGCTGTGTCACGCTGGAGATCGCTTGCGGAGTAAGAGTCAGCTGCCGACAGTCGTGGACACAATACTGCAGGGCGTTTGCGATCTGCTGCAAGTCTGCTGGGCTTATTGTGCTGCCATCCGAATCCTGAATTCCCGCACACTGATGGGCGGGAAGTCCTTGGCATTCTAGCGGGCGATGTTGAGATGCCGCCCATGCCCACGTCCAAACCTGTGGTCAATCACCGAACAAGTTTCCCCGAGCTGGACGCCAACCCTCGAGTCTACAAAACGCCGATGCCTGCAATGTTCGAGCAATCCTCATTCCTGACGTCCATTGGACACACCCCTGACCGAGTGTATATACTCAAAAGAACCTTGACAGAGAAAAACTGTCATGAGGACGATGCGATTACAGATGCATGGCCATGTCGCTTCACAGGTTGCGAGTGTGCTGCCGTGATTATGTCGATGATTAAGTGGAGGCAGGGACGCTATACTGGAGGTGGAGCTTCCACCTTTGTTTCGAAGAATATTTCCTTGATACTATGTCCATGTCTCTATACTTTTCTTTACAAGTGATGAACTGTAGTTTAAGCGTGAAGTTCTAACAGAAGTTCTAAACTACAAGTATAGTTCACAATCAACAGGGCAATTATAGTTCTCCATGTGCAGTGATCTCATTGATTTGAGCATACATTTTTATGCTAAGCAAGTCATTGATGTACATTTAAGCTACACCTAGTTATGTGAAACACACAATAAAAACTGGGAGTTCAAACTACTCCGAATTTATAACTTTTACTTTCATATAGAAGTGTGTATCATAAGTTAGGAGTGTGAAATTTGACACTCAACACGGGAGGACTTCTTTAAAGTAATGATTGTTATATCCATGACTTTGTAGATAAAGAACATACATATTGTAAGCAAATTAACATTACTTTGTGTCTTAAGTTTTGTTTTATTTATTGAATACACATGTTTGATTTGTGAATTTATTCATCCAAATTTAAGTTTGCTTTTAGGTTCTAGTGAAAACCTTGCAAGATGTGCATGCACTTTTTATACCTTAATTTACAATTCTCAAGTACTATGTAACATCCAAAATAATACATTTATATTTAAGATGGATGATTTAGGATTAATTTATAATATATTTGATATGTATTATTGAATATATTATTACACATATTTAATTTAATTAAAACCAGTCAATGCATTTTGTATAGATTTATCATTTTAATTATTTAAAAAATATTTATCATATTTATAACACATAATATGTAATATTTTATTTGAATCTTATACAGAAATTCCAAATGAAAATAATAAATGATGGTTTTAGTTCTAAATCATATAAAAACAAGATGTATGATTTTTACATAAATTGCAAAAAATATTAATACTTGTTTTTTGAATGATTACTTCATAACTTAAAATGTACATTAATAAATAAATAAATATTTCATTAATGAATTTAATTTTACCATTAAAAATATAATTTATATATATATCTATTAGAGTAATCAATTATAATAAATTTCAAAAATAAAAAAATAAAAAAAAATTTGATAATTAACTGATAAAAATTTATATAATTTTAATCATGTGTTAAAGATAAATGAAAGAAGATACACCTAGTTATTTTATAAATGTTTGCCAATGTAGATCATTTAATATTAGAGATCATTTGACCATGATAGGTTATGTCAAATTCAAAAATTCAAACCATAAATCTAAATTCCCTTCTTTGCAGTTGTGGTTTGATCCCTTATTCTCTTGGAAACGAATCTAACTATAGGAATTCGTGCCTAGTAATGCCTATCCATGTTATTACACCCATTGTGCAAGCTTTCATGTAAGCTTGTCTATTCCATCAACCATTTCAATGGTTGATGATCAGTGATGAGAGTGAAGGAGTTTCCAAATAAATAACATCTGAAATGTGCCACCATCCAAATAGCTGCCACACATTCTCCTTCATGAAAGCTATACTTTGACTCCGCTGCATTGTTGGAACGACTTGCATAAGCCACTATAAACTCCTTCTCCTCATCATCATGTTGGGTAAGCACTGCTCCTAAATCCAACATACTCCAATCAGTATGTACTTGAAACGGACAGGTCTCTTCAAAATAGGGGCAGATGTCAACCTTCCCTTGAGCTCAACAAAAGCACACTCATGTTCATCTCCCCAACGCCACTCTTGATCTAGCTTTGTAAGCTTTGTCAAGGCTTTGGCAATAGTGCTAAATCCTCGCACATATCGTCGATAGAAGTTTGCAAGTCCAAGGAAGGCTCGCATCCTACTCACATCTAAGGGTTGTGGAATACGCAAGATTGCATCCACCTTGGTTTGTTGATCATACCATATACCCAATCCTCCTGGGTATATGGTATGACCCAAGTACTCTACTTGCTCCTGAAAAAAAATTGCACTTTCCAATATGCAACTTGAGGTCATGAGCAATGAGTCGCTCAAATACCTCATGCAAATATATCTCATATTCCCTCACTGTAGCACTATACACTTGAATATCATCGATGTAGGCTCAGGCACAATCAAGTCCGGCTAGGATCCTATCCATCACCCTTAGGAACTCAGCAGTTGCATTCTTCAACCCAAATGGTAAGAACTTCCACTGATACAACACATTCTTGCCATGCGAATCAATTGTCCAATACATTGATACTTGTATGTGGAGTGAGATGAGATTACGAGGCATATTTCATTATGCCATGAGGCATAGTGGATGCAACAATACCAAGATCTTCTACCATTTTTGACGCTTCAAGGATATCATGAGGCCTTGCCATCATATATTTTGTTGCTGGGGATGCAAAACCTTGCTCAACATGTCACCATATATTTGGTTATTACTAGATGGTAATGGGCTACAAGATTCATATTCTGGCATATTTTGGAAAATGTTACATGCGTTACGATCTCTCCAATCATAACAGACATATTCACTAGTATACATTTTGAAGAATATTCTTTTGTTGGATGATCCATGTGCACGAATGATGAAGAGTGCACATCAGGTTTGCTCTGTAAGACCCAAGGTTGTACACATAGAACAAAATGTGATTGTATCTAAAGTGTGACTAAGTTTAGCTAATTATGGTTAAGTTGGAGGAAAATATAGGGTAGTTCTTGATGGAGAATGAGAACAACTATTTTGTTATTTAATGGAAATCAAGGATCAGATTCCATCACATGGGTATCTTGACTTTCCTTGACTTGAATTAGTATTTCATTGGTTTGACTTGGTGCATACTAGTGATTACTATGAGTTTAAAAGTGCAGAAAGTGGCAATTTTTCAAAATTTGATATTGATATGTGGATTGATGAGGAGACATCATAAGAAGACACTTTGGATTATGATGTTCAAGTACAAGTTCTTGCTGCAATGGATTTACAAGATGGATCATGACAAGATGGAGATGAGTGAAGAGTAGATTACTTAATGACTCTTCACTTTCAAGTTTGATCCCAAGGTTAATACGGAGGAGAAGGCAAGGTTCTTGGATATATTTTGCAAATACATCCATGTTTTTACCTTTAGCTATAAGGATTTAAAGCAACTAAATCTAGAATTTCATTGCATTGAGTTAAAGTAGAACTCTCGTCTAGTGCGTTGGAAACAATGTCGGATAAGTCCACCTATAATTGTGATGTTTAAGGAGGAGATCATCAAACTAAAGGAGCCCAATTTCATCTATGACGTAAAGAATTATGAATGGGTTTCTCCTATTGTGATAGTCAAGAAGAACAATGATAAACTATGTGTATGTGTAGATTACAAGAAGTTGAATACTGTCATAAGGAATGATTCTTATACTTAACCTTTCATAGATGAGATTTTAGAGGAGTTGTCAAGACATGAATGGTATAATTTTGGAGATGTTTATTGTGGTTATAACCAGATTCAAATTACCGTAGAAGATTAGCTCAGAACCATTTTTACCATATCATGGGGAATTTTTGCTTTAGGCTAATGCCTTTTGGTCTATGTAATGCTCCAACAATTTTTCATAGGTTCATGAACAAGATGTTTGAATCTTTTATTGGGAAGTTTGTGCAAGAAGTCATAGATGATTTTTGTGTGTACGGGAAGAAGTAGTATCATATTGATCATTTGATCAAAATTCTACAATGTTTGGAGTAAGCCAAGGTCTTGCTTAATCCAAAAAATGCATTTTTGTATGTGAGGAAGGTTTGTTGTTAGGGCACATCATCTCCAAGAATGGTATATCGATGGATCCAAAAAAGGTGAAACACATCATTGACTTGTCTTTTCCGGTGACGTTGACCAAGTTGAGGCATTTTCTTGATGTGATGAAATACTATCAAAGGTTCATTGTTCTTTCTCCAACAAAGCTTATGTCTTGAGGATTTACATGAATAAGTGGACGGATTACGATTTAACTTTCAAGGATGGAGAGGCAGTGGTGACTTTCAAACTTTTTAAGAAGGCGTTGTTAACAGGTTATATTTTAGCCAAACCAAATTGGGATAAACCTTTAATTCTCTACACTGATGCATTAAACGTTACCGTAGTATGCACTCTAAGTCAGTTAATGATAATAATCATGATCATCCAATTGCTTATGCTAGTAAACAGATGGTACAAGCTGAACAAAATTATTCAATGATAGAATAAGGGTTTGGATGTGATATTCTCACTTAAAAAGTTTCGGCATTATCTCTTGGGAGAAAAATTTACTATTGTTATAAATCACAAGGCTTTGAAGTACATCTTCAACAAGCCTAATGTTGAGGGTAGGATAAGAAGATGGAAGTTATTGGCAGAGTTTGATTACATAATTGAGGATCGACCTAGTGAGAAGCATGCTAATGCTGATTTGATGTCTCGTACATACGATGAGGAAGGAGTTCAATCATATGATCAAGAGCTGCTGGAACTTGATAATGTATTTCATCAGTGACCTTGTCTTAAGCATACAAGTGCATCACTTGTTAATAGGTGCAAAGTAGACATTGGCTTCTGTTCCATACCCATAATCTGATGTTATTACTAGACAATTATATTTCGCTACTACTTTTAGCTGATCGATGTGTATCCCAAGCCCCTCAGGTGCTTGTCAATGTTGCAGGTGCAACATTTGGCTTGCTGCTGGCGTTATGGAATACTACGCACTCGTGTAGTTTTATGTGGTCTTCATATGCATAGGAGATTCTCATTCGCACGTCAATGTCGGTTACAATGGCTCCATCGTTTCTCTTGAGACTTGTCTCTAGCCTCCAAGTCTAAGTCGTGTAGATAGGAAATTCACAAGTATGTATCATTTGCCTTTATAAATTTTCTCATTGCAAGTGTGAAAGAAATTATAGGCAGTGTTGTACTTTTCCCGATGGCTGCATAAGTTGGCCTCTCCGCTACATTTGGTGAGATTGCATCGTGGATTTTTCGTTGGATTCTGTCGTCTGTTGGTTCTTCAACCCGATCTCCTTCAAGGGTTCCCTTCGACCACCTTCATCACTATGAGTATCTCCATTCCTTCCGCCATCCTGTTCGACATCCTGTTCTTGGTTCCGCTCTATGTACCTCTTCTATGATGGAAGCTTCGTCACTACCTCCACTAGAGCTCCATCCTTTGGAAGTGGAGTCTCCCTAGCAAACTCTTGGATCCACTCTCTTCCGTAGTTACTATTCGTTGCATCATTCTTTATCTAGTTACTTCACATCGTTGCTGTTTGTTGCATTATTCTTTTTCTGTCTACTTGACAGCTTTGTTTCAATCGCTTTTGAAGCATTTTTTGCAGGTCCTGGCCTGGCATTGGCATGCCTTCCTCGATCTGTTGACGTTGTTTTGTCGATGCTTCAAGCTTCTCCTCCTCCATTTACTATGTACAGTAGATGCGCGTTGGAATACTCGCCATCGTTTTGAGGAGACACAAATGTGACCACTTGGCCTACATCCGCTAGTTTGACCAATTCAGTTCTGTTCCGCCATTCTCAAGAACATTCGATGGCGTCTCCATGTTTTGACCTTCAGCGACTTCCGTTGTGGAGTTTCTCCTAATTATTCCCAGTTTATCATGACCTCCCAGTGGAGCATTAAGACTGATGTTACTTTATTGTAATTAGATACTCTTGGTTTCTCCATTCATGGACACTATGCAATTAACACTCTAACGTTTGGCAAGTCAATGAAAGGATTATGGATTATATCTTTCTAATTTCTTTATAGGATTATCACTTTTATTCACTTTTATTTTCACATCTGGTTTCAAAATCTTGAATGTACAGTTTACATAGTCCTAAATTTTGTGAGCATGAAATCTCATTCAAACAACTCTAATTTATTTAATAATTCTCAATTTGGGGCTCCCTCTATCTTAATAGGATATCATAAAATAAATAATGAAAATATGTCTGCAATTTACATAATGTACCAAATTTTATCATGACTTTTCTGCAAATCTTCCTTGCGGGATTAATTCTTTCGACCGTAAATATTAAGATGTGCGGCCTCCACGCTGTCAAGAGTATAGTCAAGATTCGATCGTGCAGTCGTTCTAGCAATCAGCATTAAAATAATACATCTTCTAATCATCCGGACTAGAATGGACGGAAATGTTATTTTGGTTTTATGTTACAATATTGTACTAAAATTCAACCTTGTATATTTGAATGCATCTCCTTGATCTTGTGGACTTGAAATTGGATATGTATATTTATTATTAAAAAACGTCTTATATTCAAAGGCAAGAGACAAGATGACAAAATATTGTGCTTTGAGCGGCCTATGTAAATGTAGATGCCAGGACATCTGTGACATGATAACATGTACAACCATGACATAAATGTAGATGTGGGCCATGACACTCCTGGAAATACTCAGCTTTTAATTTTCGGATATAACAATTCAAGGCTCCATCAAGACTAAGAGTCCTCTCCTGATTTATTATATGGCACATACACTAGACCAAACAGGTGTGCAAAGCTCGGTTGAGATCAGAACACTACTCATGCGGGTAATTCAGTAACGACGAACACTAGGCTACTGTCAAGTCATCCCAAGGTTGCTAGGATGCTGAGGCAGAGAAAAATTTACAGATGAATTGTATTGCACTCATCGGAACGACACAATGAACCTTGTGGCTTGCCTGATAGTGAAGAACGTGTCCACGAATTATTTTCACCAAAATGCCAGGGCTAGGCATTTTGGAGACTATTTACATCTCACTTCCAGCTGATAAAATATCCCCTTATACTGCTTCAAGACTGACAAGGAACATATCACTCCTTGGAATAAGGGTAGGTGAATATCGGGATGAAAGCAAGCCAGGCATTCCAAACTTCAACCTCTCCTGCTTGATTCCTTCACGACGTACTGAGATATTAATTCCTCAAACAATGAATGGAACGAACAACTCTTAAATTTGAAAATAATTATCGCAATCAGCTTAAGGTAATCAAAATTGTCGTACCCTCGGTATATTACTGACTGTCTCTTTGACGGCAACACAACTGACTTGAGAGCTAACTGGTTGTGAACTGAAGCTTCCTTAAACGCAGTGGTTTTTTACTCCAGTAATTTAACACATGATTGTTTCAAGACAAAAGAATGAGATTGATAGAGGTCATATCTTCTACCTCCAGGTCGATGCCAAGCAAATGCTGGTACATCTTACCTCGGACTCTTTCCTCAGCTGCCAAAAGATCCTAGATCATCACCTTCGGTGCTGTTCTGTTGATTCCAAAGTTGAGCATATCGACCCCCCAATTCTAGGAGCACATCATGTGGTCCCCGTTCCACAACATGTCCATTTTCAAGTACGACAATCTGTTCAAATAATGACAAATTTTAGTGGTTCGCACACAAATGACACATCTTGTTTATAACCTATCTGCAGTTCCACACTCTGACCAATCTGATCAGTAATCTGTGCCCTAGGTTAGCATAGAAGATTAAGAAAAGGTAAATAAATGAGCTTCCTCAAGAGAGTAGAGCAACGTTCTTTTAGTCAGACTAGGTTCTGGATCGGGCTAACAGCAAAGGAAAACTGGAACTTTCCAGTTCCATTCTAAATAACGGAAATAGCATGATATCAAAGGCCTACCTCATCACAATTCATAGCGGTCGTGAGACGATGTGCAATAAAAACTGCTGTCCGATTCTGTGCCAAAGACCTCAATGCTCCAAGAATCTCTGCTTCAGTTGTGCTATCTAAAGCACTAGTTGCTTCATCACAGAGTCTACCAATCAACCAAACAAACGCCAAGGTCAAGCACAGTATAAACTCCTCTTGCACATCAAGTCAGCATGAGTATATTGCAAGTATACGACGTTGCCAAAGCACTAGCAAATTTTTATCTTTGAATTGATACTTAACCAGCACATGAACTACAATCACGGTGTCTCAAGTTTGAAATTAGAGAGGGAAAACTTACAATATAGGAGGAGCCTTTAAGAAAGCCCGTGCTAGTGCCACCCGTTGCTTTTCTCCACCACTAAGCTACACAGCAGAAACATACTCCACGGAAAAAGTATTAGCTCGTTTCGAGGTAAACAGCATACACTTCTTACCAATCCAACCAGCTCAAAAGTGCGTAGCTTGCTCATCAAGAACAACCTTACCGCGGCTCAAGCGCTGCCGTCACTTCCAGACTAAGAACTCATGTGGTCGCTGCAGGTAAGACAGAATGCAGGAACTCTACGTGCTGCCTCAAACCCGTTGACCAACCTCAACAAGATCACCGACAACATCAATTGTACCGGTGTATAACCTGAGTGTACATGTAAATAGTCACTTACCTTCAGACCCCTCTCTCCAACACGTGTACGATATTGCTCGGGAAAACCCATGATAACATCATGGATGGCTGCCTGTTTTGCAGCCTTGTAAACCTGTCACTCCGACACTCTATGTCAGACAAGGTAAGTTGAAACATTGGCATTGATGAACTTAAGAAGGTCACTGGGAACTGCTTTACATATTTACTGCTCCTGAACTTCACAATTCAGTTTGAGAGATGTGACAATACCTCCTCCTCCGTTGCAGCCATGTTTCCGTAATGTATGTTGTAATATATTGTATCATTGAACAAAACCTGCGATTGACCTCTTTCTTTAGTAAGGGCTTTCCAATCATGCGTGGCTACGGAGAGGAACATTGACGCATAAGGCCCAAGGCCATGAAGCTGCTTATACCCAGTTCCATTCCTCGTAACTGGACTCTTCTCCCACTTCTAAATAAAATTTTAAATGAAAACTAAGAAAACAAGGTATTCAATGCGTTATGGTCTGAGGCAGCAAGAATGTCAATTGTGAAGATCATCGTGAAAAGAACCAAAAACCCTTCAACCAAGTCCAAAGATACACTACGGGCACAACCTACTGTGTCTTGTGGAACGACAGCAATATACTTCCGCAAGCTGTCAAGAGTAACATCCTTCAGGTCTTGTCCATCAATTCTGACCTGCAAAGGTACAAACGCCATTATATGGAGATCAGGGGTACAAGCCACGGCACCATCAATGGCGTGGTAATAAAAAGCACCCGTGAGTAAACCTACACCAATACGTAGAAGTTGGTCTTTCACTTTAAACCTGGTCAATATAATGTCCTCATCGTTAGCTTGGGTAGTGCTTTTAACTCTACTACTGTCGTCGTTACAAAGTTCAGATCAAGCAAGTCCAGAAATATCAAAATGAAATTTAGATATACTCTGCATCTACTTTTTACTTACAGATCCAGATTGACAGTCGAAGAAACGGTAGATGAGCCGAAGGATGGTTGACTTTCCTGCCGGAAAAAGCCCCAACCCATATTGCAACCAAATAAGTCCCAATTACAATAAAGGTGACAACATGTACAGTATTGCACAAGGATAAGAAGGACCTAAGGACGTACTTGCATAAGTTGATTGCATGTGTGAGGTTAGCACCAAATGAACAAATCTGAACATGGAAAATCCTTGTTCCGGCATGAAGTAGACACTAAAAAATTCACATGAAATACGCGGATATAGCAGAAAGTGCAATTTATCAGATTATCAATTTAAGTGGTAATGTGGTCAAGTATGTAGGAATGATTCTCCATTAACAAGATAAGTACATGTAGCTCTAAAGGCGTCGTCTTTAATGAAGTCATGACAGTCCAAAGAAAAGTACACAATAAAGGTTTCCAAAAGGGAGCTGAAATTTACCACTTCCACTTGTACCCACGATAGCAACACTCTTCCCGGCTGGGACATCGAAGGAAACACCTCCCAGTATTGGCCTATCTGACACGTACCTGAAAATACAAAATAACAAGTATCCTATTAAAACTAAAAAACACGTAGAGATGGGTTGACCAACTTGGATTTCTCAATGACCAGAATCAACGAGTCCTGACGCAGCTTAGTTTCACTAGACACCTGATGCATGAATAGGAATCTCATCAAAACAAATAGAGCGCTAAGGTGGACTTCACGTGCCCGAAGTGAACATTGTCGAAAGAGATATTCCCTCCATGAAGTTGAAGAGGTTTGGCGTCGGGTGAGTCGGATATGTTTGGTTTTACCTGTAATGTTAGCAGTTAGTCATATCCCCACAAGAAAATAGCCTCATCATAAGATAAAGGATCCCAAATGCACAATGATTGTACGAATTGAAATCAGATAACTCGACACGGAAGTCTTCCTTAATATTACCTCAAGTAATGAGAACATCTGTTGCATGTCGATGAGACTTTGCCGAGTTTCACGATATACTGTACCCAAAAAGTTCAGAGGTAGTGACAACTGGAAGAGAAGACCATTGACCATGACCTGCCATTCACAACATGCATTTAGCCGGTGGAAACGTTTTCAAGAATAATAAAGAGCACATGCAACAGTGTAAGAAGCGACATTGTACAAGAATTATCATCATCATTATCTACCGCCGAACAACAGTGTTTAACATACAGCATCAGAGGCATAGCTGGACGATTGTAACGGCCTGAACTTCTAAACCTATTGACAAAAAAGTGAATACAAACTGCTAACAAATTGAAGAGCCCCTAGCTCTTTGTCAAATCTCTGCAACTGGTAACAAAACTGACATATCATGTGTTGTCCGAAAATCTTACAAGGTCTCCTATTGTCATCTCCCCACTTGTGATCCCCTGTGCACACATGACCATCGCAGTTGACAATGCAGCACTGAAGATCGCATTTTGTCCAAAATTTAGAGCTGAAAGGCTGGTTTGAGTCTTCAAGGCAGCATCCTCGTACTCTGTACAGAAATTCTTGATCAAAAAACTGAACGCTGGAATGGCACAGAAAGGACTACATTTTGCATCGCACTGGACCCGTCCGCTACAATTGCAAACAGAAACTTGGAGCAACATCGTTTACGAAGAGCTACGAGTATCTGCAAACCAATCGAATTGTCATAGCATTTCCGGACCAGTTAAGTGCTGGGAACCAAACTTTAATAAAAGGTATTGAAAGAAAACTGATGCGCACTTTGCAAGTGTTGGTCATATAGTCTCGCTTCATGAAGCTCGTTGTTGAAGTACTTGACAGTCTGCAAACGTACGAGCGATGTTCATGGTCAAACCCTCCTGGTCCGCATCACTTTGATAGCTGAAATATACTCTTTATCTTAACCTCATAGTTGCTCAACGTCAACTAACCTCATAGTTGATGAGTGAGTCGGTTGCACGAGAGCTGGCAGCATTATCTGCTTTATTCATATCCTGCCGAAACTTTGTACGCCACTGCTCCACCAAAATTTTGATTTATAAACCTTAGAACCACTTCCCGCGCGAATAATCCAAATTCGATGCACAAGTTTTCAAAAAGGACGAACAAGAACACTGAAACATAAGACTGGCATTTCTTATGCGCCACAATCCTAGAGCAGATTGATTACAACGAGAAATGATCTATCATGGAAAAAATTAGTACTCAAAGTTGCATACACTTTCTCCATTATGCAGGTCAACTCCATAGCAAATGCAACAATAACAATGTGGGAGAAATTGTAACCTGGGTCACACTTAAGGTGAAAGCCGTGTACGCAGCAACAGTGAAAGATGTCAACCATGCAAATGGTGCTCCAAACTTATAAGCTAATATTCCAGCGACCATGGATATCTGCCACACTCTAGTTGAGGTTTATATTAATCAGAAAAGGCAGGAAGACAGTAAATGTTCATCTGGCTTCAAACTCGAAATAACATCCACCGTGCACAAGTGATCACAAACTGAAACAAAACGTAAACCAAAGAATTTCATAGAGATTCTGGTACATCAGGCCAAGGAAGACAAAATTCATCAAGTACCTCTAAGATGGTCGGAACGACATTGAAGACCATTGAAGTGAGGATGAAATTGATTGCTCTGGTTCCACGATCGATAGTTCGGTTCAAGGCACCTGTTTGTCGGCTGCAATCACCTGTTTTTAGTTTGCTCGATTCAAATTCAGACTAAAAGAAATCTAAGGTTACAAACGTATAAATATGATGCAATTGTTAATCTCGGAGTCAGTTTGTTTCTGTATTTAGCAGTAAAATAGTAATTGTAAAGAGTAAAAGTTAGTTACTAACTTTTACCATAGGTAACTACTAATTTACCTTAGGGCTTAAGTACTCTGGTTATACAAGCACTCTATGCGCTGAAGCAAGCACCTAGAAGTCGGTATCAAAAGTTAGATTGTTATCTCATGAAACAAGGCTTCAAAAGAACACACTCAGATTTGAGTGTGTGCAGCAAGGATGGAATGCTTTACATTGTAGTGTATGTAGATGATGTGCTGCTAATGGGGAAGGGAGTCAAGGCAGTGAGAAATGTTATATCTTACCTTTTACTCTATTTTTGAGATGGCAAGGTCCTACTAAGTTCCTATTAGGGATCAACATTGATAGGAACAGGAAGGAAGGGTGGATTAGAATCAACCAGACCAAGTGCATTGAGAGTGTTCTACAAAGGTATAGGATGGAGGATGCAAAATCTGTTGCAACACCCTTGGATCCTGGGTTTTCACTAATGTTTGCTATGGATAGTACCATATCAGACATAGCTCAGTCAGTGCAAGCTTTGGCCAGATACACTAACTGTCCAACTCCAGCTCATTGGGGGATGTGTCAAAAGGGTGCTTACGTAACTAAAAGGCACTCAAGGCATTTACTTGGAGTACAGGAAGTTATAATCTAAGCCTACTCTCAAAGGATTCTCTCATGCTAGTTGGGGAGATGATTATGACAACAATAGGTCCACAAGTGACTTTCTGTTTACTTTTAGCTCCACCACTAAATGCTATCAGTTGGGGGAGCAAACAGCAGAAGTCAGTGGCTTTATCTACAACAGAAGCTGAGATCATGGCTTCTTCATTAGCTACTGATGAGCTGATTTGGTCCAGGAGAATGTTGAATGAGTTCGGATTTACTCAACAAGTTCCAACTATATTGATGTGTGATAACACTGGAGCTATTGCACTCACTAAAAACTAGGTAGATTAGTGTACCGCCCAACTGAGGACATGACTGCTGATGTGCTTACTAAAGCATTTCTAAAAGAGAAACACAAGCAGTGCATAATAGAAATGGGACTGAAACTGCGTCCTCACTAAGTGGGAGTGATATAATTGTTAATCTCATAGTCAGTTTCTTTTTGTATTTAACAGTAAAATAGTAATTGTAAAGAGTAAAAGTTAGTTACTAACTTTTACCATAGGTAACTACTAATTTACTTTAGGGCGTAAGTAGGGTTTGGCAGCCATAAGCCACCTTAAGATTAGGATTTCGAGTTAGGACCTAAGGTTCAAGTTTGAGCAATGAACTCTGTACATATTGCTCGAACACAGGTCAGAGTACACAACTTGCCAATGATCATTTCCTCAGGTACTGATAACACCTTTGAGTGCTGGATTGTTGAGAAGCAGTAAAGACGAAGTATAATAACAAAAAGGATGGGAAGACCCCATCAAATCGTACAAGGATGGAACCAAACCGGTAACATGGGGCTAGGCCCCAATAGTATCACACTTGGAAATATGTCCTGGGAAATATTGTTGAGAAGTAGGGGTGGAGTTAGCACTCTAGCTGAATTTCGAGTTGGTCTCAATTCAAGTGTGGGGAGTGTTATCTAGAGTCTGATCTTAGTGTTGCTATTCATCGCCCACCTGAGGGTAAAGGGGTGTGGTAACAAGTTATGGCTAATCCATGAGAGTCAATAGGAGCATCAGGCACTGCTGGTGATACATCTGGAAAACATCATAATCAACTGCTACAGCAGAGTTCAGAATATCAAAAAAGTAAAACTCAGAATCGTCTTGATCCCAGAAATATACTCCATCTTGGCAGGAGATCTAGAACAAATAGCTACCCAGATTTGATGAAAGCTTTTACCTCAAATGGTAAGTCAAGTCAAGATTGTGTAAATGCAAGAAAACCTGAATCCGATGTAACAAGAGATATAATTAGAACCGCAAGCTTTCAACCGTGAACACAACTCAAAAGCCTTGATTTTGACACCTTCAACATATGAAATTCAACTGGATCCCCACATCTGCAGTTTACCTTTCTAGCCACTGTTCGAATAGTGCCCTGAGCCACTTTGGCGAATACTGCATTTCGAAGCTCTGGTTCACCAACACACAAAAAATGTTAGTGGTGCTATACTAGAGTATTAGCACTTCACATTTTGGGTTGGAACAAACTAGAGAGACTACAGATGGTACAGTATAACCTTCGTAATTAACTATCTAAGTGAACTCCTGCCCTTGCCATATGTCAGAACATTTCTGACCCAACTTAAATATCGATCATGCATAGACAATCCATGATCCTCGAATGTAGAGTTTTACCGTTGCAAGCAGAAGCACCCGCTCGGGTGATACCATAACCCAGAAGAACTGCTGCAGGTGTCCCAAGGGCTGCAAGAATCATAGGGTTACCCATCGAAGCTGCTGCAGTTGCTCCTGTTGCACCGACGGCCGTGGATAGACTGTCGATAGCATACTTGAAGAGGAAGGGTACTTGCACATTCAATACCTACATACACACTCCAACCAGGAAGATGTAAGTAAGGAAGACTGGGGGTTATCAGTATCATACTGGACTAAAAAGTTAACAACCTTTCTCAGCATTCGCCTACATGTGGGCAATGAGCCTCTTGTGTAAAAGGAGAATGTGCCTGTCAATCTTTACAGCTATTGTTGAAAAAAAGATTCACAATTTTCCTGCCTCTAAAATACCTGAGAGCACTTAGTTCCCCGCGTGTACAAAGACGATCCCAATGTAGAATTTAGATAGTTCGCAGGATTTTGCAGACTGCTTTTAGCTTTCGATTGAAAACCTCTACAATTTTACAGCATAACCAGTTGATATGCTTCCTCTGAAACATGTTTTAAGCCCATAGCAAAATTTGTAATATTGATTCAAGATTCTATTTTTTCAAATAGTCCAAGTCTAAAGTCGAACAGAGACCCCCGAACACTTCTTTCTGACATCCATAAAAACTCGCATTTTGAAACATCTTTCTCATGACTTGATGCATTCAATATAACAATCCAGATTCACCTTAGTTATCTTCGTACCTTTGATCCTATCAGAAGACCCAGAGCTACCAGCACTCGCCTTCTAAATTCAGGATTCTCTTTAGGCCACAAATATGATGAGAGAGTCCGCAAAATCCTCATGTCTGCAATCGACCCATTTTCCTCCGCCACCTTTGCCGCATCATTGTCACGTTTTTTCGCTACGATGTCTGATCCTGTGGAAGTTGAAGCGGCTCTTGACTGGCTATTGAACATGAAAGCGGAGGTCTGATAAGAAAGGTAATGCATCAGCATCCAACAATTCTCCACTGCTACAATTCACCCGAAGCGTGAATAAACCTAAAGACTTACTCACTTTTCTTAACAAATCATAATTGTCGAAATACTGAAGAGTGATAAAAAATGTTGAAGAAAGTCTTCACCACAAAATTACTCTTTGTCAAGAATTCCACTTTTATCGCTGAGGTTATGTGGGGTATCCCAAACAATCAAATACAAAATTACGAGATCATATCTCTCCTTCGCAATTTCATAAACCATGTCTTCCTCATCTAATTGCATGCAAGACGAAAACGGAATTTTACAGCACCCAGTGCCAATGCAGAATTTCCCCAACTAGAACTAGCAAACCGATCCAGCCATTCCTGAAAAGAAAGAAAAATATACCGCAAAAGTTGAAAATGGCGATCTTGGAGAATAGTTGGCTGTGCTGAAACCAGTTCCACTTTGGAAATTCGCACCATTTGTACCGCTCTGCTTCTCCTCACCATGATCACCAGCCATGAAACCTGCCTCTCCCGCTAGTCTATCATTCTCCCTTCTAGAATCGGCATCTTCCAGGTACTGCACAGCGAGGCCCTTGCCTTCGATAAGGGGCCCAGAGGACGGACCGTACGGTAGCCTGCCCACGTCTTGAAAGCTCTCCGGTCCACCTCTGCCTTGGGAGATCCATGGACGGGCTCTGCGGACTGTCCTCTGCCCATCCAGATTGGTCGCTCCAATTCCCTTTTTGAACAAAAGCAGACGTTTCTCCCCTCGTCCTTTGGGTCCATCACGAACTGAACTGCTTCCACCAGCTCGAGAAGAATTCTTTTGTAAGAGAATAGCTGACCCACCACTCGATCTGCTGCTCCACTTCCATCCCCCGAAAAACCCTGAATAGTGCTTAAGGCAGATTTCCGAACTATGTAGATTCCTAGTGATTACACCGAGCTGCAATATATCACCCTGCTGCTGCAGCAGCAGCCTCTGCTTCTCAAACAACAAATCTGCAATTCCAGGAGCGCTGGACCTGATCCGGCGTGACACAGTCCGATACTCCACCATTCCCATATCAATCAACCTTTGCCCAGCCCCAACTGCTTCTCACTCGCTATACAGCGGCAAATCCCTCTGCCTCAAATATCAAGCCTTCGCCCTCCGCTCCCCTTCCCCTTCTGGCCTTCGCTCCCACTTCAGCATGTCGACACTCTGGCATTCAAATAACACACATGACAATTCTCGTGTTCAGCCAACAGTTTACAGAGGGAGCTCAGGATTTGTTGATTCTATACCTGTGCAGCTGGGGGCAGAGGAAGGTACACAATCAAACATAATCGGCCCATCACATTCGTTCAGTCTCATACCTCCTCTGGCAGTCTTCTAGAGTCTAGTTGACTCTCTTGAACGGAGGAAGGGACACAATGATGAAACCAGCGAGAAGAAAAAGGTCTGAGGCATGGGCCCCGCCTCCAACACAGACCTATCTCAACCGCATACCACAGTGCACCCTTCCCTCTGGAAAACTTGTTCCTAACACGCCCTCCCACCACGTCTCTCGCTCGGTCTCTCGCTTTCTCTTTCCCGCACATCATGTTAGTGAAATACTGTGGAAATGGAAAAGGCCCTCTCTAGCAGGTGGTCAAATTGATTATCAATATCACAAAGACTACCAATATGTTCCGTCAATAACTCCTCCGTCTCCCTTTTTTCTTACAAATCTGCATTCTTTGCGTTCTATGCGGTTCTTCTTCGCACTGGATACCTTTGAGAAGTGCTATGTATTTACTCTCATATGCTGATAAACTGGAATGAGAGTTTTGTCCAAGATAATGAGCGGACAGAGCACAAGGACAACAGAATCGTGGTCGTTGGCGTGGATCTGCTTTTAACAAGAAACGGCAAGAATCTGGTTAACGTTACGAATTTATGCTTGTAGAAGGCAGATGGGGGATCCATGCTCTTTTGCTCTATTAGAAATATGATCCTGGTTTTGGTACCCAATCATCGATAGGTTGTGGACTTTGTCTGTGAAGAGTTTCAGTTGCTGTGTTCCTAGAACGAGGGTGGAATGGGTCTCTGCAGTGGCATACCTCACACAAGTGAAGATGATAAGTATCACCCCGAATAGTGATTACTTTAAGAGTTTGCGACACCTTGTGGTAGCTGACATCTTGTCCTCGAGGCTGCAAGACAAGACCGGTCCACAAACCGTAAGATTCTTCCCCGTTCAATGTCCTTCCATTTCTCGAAAGGTTCCTTCTTGGGGATGATAATCTTATCTCCAATTTTGCTCGTTTAAGTTTTTCGACAATGTCAGCTCTAAATCCAAAGTTTCTCAGTTTCTGTGTCAGTTTGAGCTGTTTTTTCTTAAAAGATCTCATGTATCACCAGTCTCTTTCAGCTTGACGCTGATAGGGTTTGGAAAAGAACATTTTCTCTCCTCCTGTGCTACAATGTTCTTTGCCCAACCCTATCAGCTTCACGACTCGAGTTTGGAGTAAATTGATAACATTTATAACACAATATTTTTTAACTCATTTTTTGATAAACTTATTTTTTGTGTTCACATTAGCAATATTAATAATTTAACGGTACACATTGGTGGAAGACCACCCTCATACAACTGTCAACTTAGAACGTAGTAAAAGGCTTCTTTCCCTGGAATAAAAGAAAAAGAGAAAACAACATAGGGGGGCTTCGGATAGATAACCAATTGTAATATCCCGAAACATGTATCCTCGAAATACTCCAACCCACCGTGAAACAAATCAATTTTAATTTCATTTTTCCTTCACACTTCCCTTTCTCTCACGACCCACACAATCACCTCAGCTTTGATGGCTTACTCATTTTAAATAGAATTGTCATTTAAATATCGAATTATATATCAATCTTCCACCATATGTGCATACTATGGAAGGACAACGTTCAAAGGTACGGGATTAATGGGTAGAAACAACATCTTCCCCACTTATCTAGTGGGAAAAAGGGAGACAGTCCATAAGTATATATATATAAAAGAGATACATGTGGGTTCAAGAGTACATGACTTAAAAAAAGATCAAAGACACAAAGAGATCAGTTGTACGTAAAATAAAATACTCACGATGAAATGGATGTGATTACTAACATGTATGAAACATTTTATACTCTAATGCTGTACTGCCGCGTTTGTTGAATGCTACCGTTCAGATCAAAAAGTTGAAGAAGAAAAATGAACGCCTTTAACAACCCTATGGATAGTTTTGTGGCGTTTATTGCCCTCTTTGACTTCATAATGGAGAGGATAAAATCTGCTTTGTATGGATTGTAATGGAGATTATAATGCATATTCTTGGTGAAGATGTGAATATGCTTGTCATTGATCTTTCTTTACATCTAGTTGGGTGGTGGAATATCCAAGAAATTGACATCAAGATCAAAAGTAGTCTTACGGCCATATAACCAGCACTCGACATTCTTTTCCTAGTATATTGTCATGCTTTCTATGGTAACATTCTTAGATCTGAAAAGTTCATTCTTGTATTATTGGTGTATTCTTTAAATCTACTTTCTTCATATCTTTATCCTTCTCTTGGTTATATTTGTTGTTTATTAGGGTAAATTTTGTTGCATGGAAATGTTTTAAGGGATTGATCAAAAACTCCTTAGGTTGCTTGGATTTGATATCAAGCGCTTTTTTAATAATAATCTCCACATGAGTAGACTCATTAACCCGCTTATTACGCTACCAAGGAGTTTTTTTATTTTTTATTTTTTATAACAGTCATCTTTTTTTTATAAAAATATTTCATATTTTTAAGATTAAATTTTCAAAATTGAGTAGAGGATTAGAAGATTCATCACAAGAAAAAATGAATTCCTCATCCATGACTCCTAGATGACTTGCTGAAGAGATGAGAGTGCAAGCCAATGTTGATGTACTTGGAGATGGAACAAGTAAGAACCATTCATCAACATCGTCTGAGATAACATCTAGCACAATGTTGGGGACGGTAAAGACTTTTGTTCATTCTCCTGTCTTCTCAGCCAAGGATTTATTGGCGTTGGGGGTGTCATCATCCCATGTACTACGATTGGCAATCACACTTTATGAAAGCAAAGAGGATGTGCTGGTTGTTTTTAGTAGTGATAACACTAGTAATATTGATCCTGGATCATGACAACTACTAGTAGAATTTAGCAAGCTACTGCCGCTCAAATGATGGAGTTATCAGCAAGGACGGCATATGAGCGTACCAGGGTGTCACCAAGTGCAATGATGGTGGATAACAAGAGTGATGTCTTCTATTTGATCGGATCTTCAAGAAATATTTATCTATCTCAACATGTGTTGTTGGATTTTGGTGTATGTTGCAGTCTTCAGTATTTCTACTACTTGGCCTGGTGATTTGTTGGGCAACATGGATGCACATGATAGTTCTAATCTAGAGGATATGGCTATCATGTCAAGTCTTAGTGGAATAGTGTCATCCACGTTGGATGAATCACTATGTATTTCATATATCAGATTGCAAAATAGTAATCAATCCTATATCCAATAAATATATGCCATCCTTTGGATACTGCCGAGCAATATGTGTTGTATCCAAATCATGTGACCATATCTATGGCAATGCTCACATGATTTTGATCCAACAAGATCCACTCTTTGATCTTGAAGACAATCTTTGTTGTGATGGGCCCACCACATGTCTAGCACATCATCCCAATGACATGAAAATGATGGTAATGATCTCGATTCGAAACTTTTATCATATGATCAAGATGGTCTAGATTGTCCCATATGTCTATCATAATATCCTTGAATTTGTGTTGTAGATTAGTAACATGAAGGAGTCGATGAAAATAATGACTCCTTGTTGAATCCAACAATCATCACTATTTTCTCATACATGTTGAGTTTAATACACTCAGCAATACAAAATCACAATGGCCAATGTAGGTGATGTCTCATGTAGTAAGGTGACATCTCTTCACTCTTCTTCTTAACTCCATGTTCAATATTTCATACCAATATTGGATAACATGGGCCTCTATCATTCCATGGATAACACTAATTAACCAACACATTCAAATATACGCCTCTCAAATATTCTCTCCAGTCTTTTGCGAGAACTCTTGTAAGATTTTTAGCTTATCATTTCTCACCCTTTGGTAGTCTCTCCTCAAAGAACTTCAAAACAAAATTAAAAGTTGAAGCTTTTGAACTCTTTCCAACTCAAGCAACTCCAATTATATCATATGTGATAGGTAGAGAAGATGAACTCATCCCACCAAAAACTATACTAGAAGTAATAGAGATGTAGTTTGGAGATCAATATTATCTCCAAAACTCAATCTCTTCATGATGTTTATATCAAAATTTGTCCATCGGTGGATCCTCCGGATGTCCATAGGCGGACCTTTTAAATTCTTGATTCATAAATCAAACACTCAATTTAAAAAATTTGAAATTTGAAATCAATCACACAAACTTCAAATGGCTTCTATTTCTAGATTGCTATGATGGTTAAGAAAGAAAGGATAGAACGACATTGTCAAGACATCTATGAGGAATGATAGCCAGGAAAAATCTAGAATTAGCTCAGTAATGTAGGAGGAATACATTAAAGTACCACTTGAGAGAATTTCTATGATCATACATTGCATTTAATGAAGGCCAATGATTTCGTTGATCTTTTTGTTGTTAGTCCACGTTTAATCTTAGTTGATAGAGCGTAAAATATTCATTCCCTTAACATCCCAAGTCGGATCTTGTTGCTCCTGATTTTTAAATATACTTCATGCTAGCGCTATCACAATTTAGAGTTCAAATGCTGCTTAAAGTCCATCTTACCCAACTTCAACCACACTTTTTGCATATGAGTGTCACTTGTTGGCACACTTCTAAATCAAATTTTTTTTTACAAGATCTACAATATAACACTCTTCATGTTGGTCAACATTGTGTTGTCACATTACATCTTGGTGCACATTCAACTCTATTAAAATATTACTCATGCAAAAAGCATGAATACTAAATGTACTTGCTATTCCATAATTTTTATTGCTACTTTGATTGAAGTCAAAAGTTTCAGTAATTTTTGTGACATTATCAATTAATGTTACCCAACTCAATCTCTAGCTTTGCCTTACCACATGCCAAAACTTATTGATAGCAATATCTATCAAAGGTTAAATGATCACTGTCAAGCTAAAGCTATATTCATCACAGATTCAAATTGATATCCGGTAATAAAAAAAGACTTATAATTTTATTTTGCAACGAAACATTATTTAAGACAAAATTTGATAATTGGGATCACCAATAACTCTAATCCATAGAGACTGGACCTGCATTCGTTGGGATCCACTAGACTTGGAATTGTTTTGTCACTTATTTTGAGAACCAGCACAAACTGAATACAAAACGTAAACCAAGGAATTTCATAGAGATTCTGGTACATCAGGCCAAGAGAAAGACAAAATTCATCAAGTACCTCTAAGATAGTCGGAACGACATTGAAGACCATTGAAGTGAGGATGAAATTGATTACTCTGGTTCCACAATCGATAGTTCGGTTCAAGGCACCTGTTTGTCGGCTGCAATCACCTGTTTTTAGTATGCTCGATTCAAATTGAGACAAATAAATCTAAGGTTACAGACGCATAAATATAACTCAGAATCGTCTTGATCCCAGAAAAATACCAAACCTTAACATCTTGGCAGGAGATCCAGAACAAACAGCTACCGAGATTTGATGAAGGCTCTTTCAAATGGTAAGTCAAGTCAAGATTGTGTAATTGCAAGAAAACCTGAATCCTATGTAACACGAGATATAATTAGACCAGCAAGCTTTCAACCGTGCACAACCTCAAAAGCCTTAATTTTGACAGCTTCAACATATGAAATTCAACTGGATCCCCACATGACCAATTTACCTTTCTAGCCACAGTTCGAATAGTGCCCTGAGCCACTTTGGCGTATACTGCATTTCGAAGCTAAGGTTCACCAACAGACAACAAATGTTAGTGGTGCTATACTAGAGTATTAACACTTTACATTTTGGGTTGGAACAAACTAGAGAGACTACATATGGGACACTAAAACCTTTGTACTTAACTATCTAAATGAACTCCTGCCCTTGACATATGGGAAATGGGAAACCTAGCAATATAGCAAAAGGGATGGCAATACCCTATCAAGTCATACACGGTGGGTCTAGGCCCCAATAGTATCACAATAGGAAATATGTCCTACTACATCTAAGATATTCTATATGTCAAGGTCAAACATTATCGTGTTATGACGCAGCTACTATGAGAATATAATGACATGTGTCATCTTTAGAGCCGTTGTTATGACGATGATACTTTAGGTCGGAATAACCTACGGCTCATTGTAAGTCCGTTAAGAGCCCACGGTTGGATCAACTTTGTAGGGTCATGATGTTGATAAGGCTCCAAGATATATTATCTTGGACCTTATCAAATATAAAGTATGATCATGGTGGAAAGGGGAGTGAAGAAATCTAGAACATGGCTTTGTTGACTGATGAGCTTATCTAAATGAAGTGGAGCCAACGTGGGACATGGATAGAGGACAACATGATCCTCCAAATGTAACCATGTCGAATCCATTTGTGATCAACATCCAGTGTCTTCATCACGATCAATTTCAGACGTGGTTAGTATATCACTTTGGAGATAACTTTATGCAATAAATGATAAACTCTCCACGATTATTCTTTCAATGATTTCCTACCGCTCGATTTCGGCCCTAACAGTGTACATTTTGATTTAGTTTGAATGTTACGGATCTAATTTTCCCAGTTGTGGTGGCTTTCATCACGTGAGTTCTAATTCATCATTATTATTTTCATAAAGTATTATTCACAAGTTATAAACCCCCGGTTTTGTTTGTAGTTCCGTTTATACTTAGCCAATTTTGAGTTGTAATTTTGACTATTTATTAATTGTAGCTCATATTGTCTATATCATGGCTTAGTAATGTATTTAGGTTAGTTCTAAAGTTCTTAGTTAATATGGAGCTAATTTGGCCACACTAGGGTTCAAAATGATACTCTTCATTCAATGAGGGCACTTGGTCAAGTTCTTTGAGGTTTGAGAAGTTTTGGAAGTCTTTCCAAGGAACATTGGAGATTTTGAGGAGAGGGCTGGAAAACTGACGGCAAAAGCTACGAGGTGGGCTCAAAGATGGGTGCAATTGAGTGAGTTGGCACACTGATGTGATGATTCAAAGCTAGAGAGGGAAATTTAGATCTTGGATTATGTTTGGGATGTTTCCGAGAATCCTACAAGGGTTTTGACATATCTAATTCAACTTACATATAGTTTACAACTTATGCTTGGGTTTATATTGAAATTTTGACTCAATTGGATGAGTTTTGAGTACAGAGTGATAACTTGAAGTTTGTGCACACAGTTAGAATTGCAAGATTGTATTGATTATCACAAAGTTGATATTGTGATCATAACTTTTTCTATCAAAGATTTTTATCAATAAAACTTTGTAGAGTTGAAGCTTGGATGATAAAAGACCTTATTGTGAAATTTGAGAGCAATTGGAATGAAAGATTGGGATGTATGATGGTTCTAATACACATAGGTTTGCATATAGCCTTATGATATAGTGTATGATTAGACAATTGTTCCAAGAGATCTGGAAAGAAAAGCGTTAGAAAAAAAATTTAGAACATAGCAAGATTGCACAGCAATCATCTGTGAAGTTTGACGAAGAATGAACAGTCCAATTATTTAGGTTTGTATTAATCCGAGTCGACTGCAAGTCATACCAATGTTCTCTCCATATGAGATATCCACACTCTCGTGACATAACAAACAACACATGTTGAATGTCATCATGGTAGCAATCCTTTGCCCTCTGAATGTGCAACGAGTCATATGGACCCATGATGCATCTAAGGTAACTCGAGCGATACCATAACTTAGAAGAAATGTTGCATGTGTTCAAAGGGTTGCAAAAATCATAGGGTTTTCATCAAAGCTGTTGTAGTTGCTGCTATTGCACCAACTGTTGTGGATAAGCTATCAATAGCATGCTTGAAAAGAAATGAATACGCATTCTGCAAAGAGGTATTAATAAATCTATGCTCTTCACTATAGATTCCACTATTTAAGGAGGTTGAATACCGAAACCTAGATAAGGTTAAATACTTATGAAATTGAATCCCAAGGGGTATTTCAAGACAAACAAAGAATAAAAAGAGTTGGAAAAATAGAAGACATAATCTCCGTCAAAGATGTGTTGCCCAATAATAAAATCAAAATGTTGTTTGTTTGCATTGAGGGCCCCACTAATGATATTTATGTATAAATCTATGAACAACATTATGGTTATTTTTTCCATATTGTTAGCTCCATTCAAGAGGAATAATAAGTTATTTAGTATTTTTTGGTTTCAATTGTCAATCAGTATAGACTTGTGAGGTGTTAATATATATCACCACGGATATGTGAGGCAATGAAAAAACAACTTGCAATTTTCAAATTATCCACCTTGCGGAACACAATGGTACAATCATTATTGATGAATTTGAAGATGATGTTGTAGCTTTCAAGAATAAAACTCCAAGCTGGTTTATGTTGCCTATTTCAATGGTGAAGTGAACTCAACCAATTTTGTTCAATTTGAATCTAGTGTGAATGATATAAGACAACCCTTTATGTGAGACATTAACCAATGAATGGTTAACAAAAGCTCCAATGAGAAAATCAAATATATACATGATCCAAAAAAAAAAACTTCAAAATTTTGGACTAAGATTGAGAAATTGAGCTGATGAGCAATGTTCCCAACTTCAAAATAGTCATTACCCATAAAAATAATCTTTATAAAATAACCTTGAATTAAATTATTTTTTTGATTAATTCATACAGCAAATAATATTAAGCACTATAATTTGATATATTTGAGTTTTTTAAATTAAATTTAAAAAATAGTATAATATATAGGTTAAATAAAGTTGAAATAATTATTTATTATTTTATTAATAATTTATAACACTGTAATAAATTATGAAAGTGTAAATAATTTTTTAAATCTTGACTACAGTAAAATTTTATATGAAATTTTGATGAAAATGTTTATTGTTTAATATTAAAATTTTAAAAAATAAAATATTATAATATCAAAAATATAATTTAAAATATTATTCATGAATGAGTAGTTATTTATCTTCAGTTGAGCATAAACAAATATAATAATTACAAAACAAAAAAATACCAAATTGTATAAAAAAAAATTAATATATAATATTTTTTATTATAAATTTATATATTTAATCAATAAATTTAAGATAAAAATAATATAACACATGAAATTTAAAATAAAATAATTTTAAATTTTAATAATATAAATTATTATCAAAAATTATTATTTATTTTATTAAAATATTTTCTTATATTAAAATATTTTTTATTAAAATATTTTTTATTTTTTAATTTAAATATATTTTTTAATTATATGAAATTTTTATTTTAAAAAGATAAATTTCATTATAAGAATAAATTTTTTGTAAAATTTTAAATTTAAAAATATTTTATAAATTATAATCAAACTAAATTCTCCGTTTAAAACATAAATTTGAAGCAAAATAAGGTAGAGTATTATTAATCACTAGAAATTTATGCAAAAATATATATACTAAGATGACTCTTTCGCAATGAATTTCATTAGATTTAAAAAATTCTAACAACTTTTATCACTATAATAGTCATATTGATTTGTTCTGAATTTGATTAGTGTTTAAAAAAAAATTATTTATATAAATATGCTCCATCTTCTTGTTTATTTTGTATAGATCATACTTTTTCTATTCACAATTTCTTGATAATCAAACTTCATATTGTTGAGCTTCAATTGTATTTATCGAGTGATGTCTTAGACAACATCATTCATTATATATATGATTGAAAAATGAAAATCTTACTCAAGATTAAAAATTTTCAACACTTTGACAACATACAAATAATGTTTCACTAAAAATTTAATTTTTGACTTGATAATTAACAACCTTTTCTCTTAGATGTCTATAATAGAAAAAAGTTCTCACTTTCTTATTCGTGTGAATTATTGATGCATACTTCCTCTCTCTTAACCAACTCTTCTCCAAGTTCGTGAGTAAGAAATTTTTTTATTACTAGTTCTGGTATTATTGGATTTATATATGCTACCATGCTTTGATTGAGATCAAAAGTTTGATAATTTTACTATTAAAAAATTGCTCCTATCCTTCACCATTTTAGAATAGAGAGATGACATTTCTTAATGTTTGATAAAATAATGAATATCATGAAACTATTTTTGAAAATAAAATAATACTAATCTCAAATAAGAAATATAATTGTAAGATTAAGAAGTATCTTGATTGATTTTTCATATGTAATGCTAATGAGAAGAATTTTTATGAGAGCTCTAGAATGAACTACAATATAATATAAAATCAACTTCTTGTCCATTTCTTTCCATAAGCTTACCTATTGAGGCGCAAAAAAAATAAGTTGATATTTTTTCCTACTTGGTTTATGGATACATCGTCCCTCATGAAAATCCAAAAAAAATATGATCAACTCTAAATTTTGATTATTTGCAAAATTTATATGCATAAAATTTGTAATCTATAACCTTTTAAATCAAAATATATTGTTTTTATCATTTTTTATTATATTTTTTTGCCATCAAATGCATTAATGTAGACATATTCCTTCTCTTTGAGGCTAAATGACCTCAAAAAAATAATTCATCAATGTCCTTATATGTACCAATCATAAAAGATGACATCTTTATGTTAATCAAAACCTCTCTTGCTACAAGCTTATTTAAGAAAGTCATCACTATATGTATCTCATTGTCTTCTGTGGAGTTTTTTTAACTAAAGTAAAAAAATTCTCCTTGATTTTTTAAAACTAGATTATCCTTGTTGGCACACCATGACATTTCATTAAACTTCTTTAATGTATAGTTATTTGCTTCTTAAAATATTTTCTTAAAAACATCCATATTCATGCTATATTCTTTCACCTTGTTACTTCAAATTCTCGCATTTGTCTCAAATGAATTTTTTGAAATCTTTTAAGCATTTGGAAAGAAAAATGATTGTGAAGTTTGGATCACTAGGCCACAACCCTTTGATAGATACACATGCTATGCACTTGAGACCATGAGTTAAAATCCAAGCCATGGGAAGATCAAGAGCATGTGAAGCAAGGATTTTTAATTTGTTGCTATTGTAAGGATTTGAAGTTTTTTTATGATCCATCTTATCATGAACGATAAACAAATATTTGGATGGTCCAGTCAAATACAAATGGCAATGAAAATAATACTTGTTTCTCAATGATTATTGCTAGGACATGTGCAACTCTCTTTCACACTAAAATTATGTTTGTCTTTTGGTCTTTCTCTCCCTCATCAATTGCTACTTGAACACATAACAAACATTACATTTTTGTAATGTTTGTTGTGTGCTCAAGGAATAATTGATGAATACAAACTATCAAATGTACTTGTCACATGAATTTCATAGTTTGCAAAATAATCAGCCCACAACCTATAAAATATTATTTTGAAGCAAAGATGAATATTAGTTTCTATTTTCACCTATTTTTTTAAAAAATCTCCTCTTTTGTATAGCAAGATGACAATCTGTGTGTGTGAACATCTAACCATTCCTTCTGAAATTATCAAATGAAAAGTGGAACATGTTTACATGTAGTTTCACTTCTGCTCGAAAAAAGTCTCTTATATATGTAAAACGTTGTTTTATAAAATTCCAAAATTATGTAAAAAATCTACGAATACACCAAATTCCTCTAAAAAACTATAAGATCATTTTTAATATTCTCATCATTGAAAATATCAAGTTTAAAAAAATGTTTATTATTTTATAATTATCAAAATCTATTGCATATAAAAGTTCTCTTTTCTCCTTTAATCTTTACTAATTGACCTTGCAACAATAGTATGCATGAAAATATCTTGTTGTGAAGACCTTGGTAATTTATTCATCTCATATATGTTTGCACATCTTCATTTTCATTGCATTAATTTGTCTCTCACTACTTTCACACTTCATTCTCTATGCTGAATTATAAAATCTTGAATGTCTTGTTGTTGATAGATTCAAAGTTTGGAGCATTTTATCTACATCCTTGTTTAAGTAGCTAGATGATATGTTGACTGATACAACATTCAAACATGATAATGATCATTTTACAATGAGAGATAAATCACTTATAAAGTTTGGCAGATTCTTCCTCAAGTTATTTGGATCAAGATTATCTAACCATTTTCATGACTGAAACTCAAAAAATGATTTTTGCCCAAACTTTCAACTTTTATTTTGGATGTGGATAATGAAAACAATATGAATCCTTATGCCAAATCACATCTAAGACTTGTGTCTTGATATAATAACACAACCCAAATGTTAAATAAGTTATGTCTAGGCATATATCATTTCAGGGCAATGTTATATAGATGTTCAAGACCTAGAGGTTCCTCTGTTAAATCGTCTTCTCTTTCATTATCAAAAAGACCAATACAAGTATAGGTCAAAATAAATATTTCCTCCATTTTAAAAATCTGTTGGAAATTGGTTCCCATAAAGTAGGAATGTGAAATCCCCAATAATCAGATTAGCTAATCTTCACAAGATGCTTGATCCTTTTGCCTGATCTACTCTAGTTGCTCTTCTAGATGATAAAGGGAATCTTGGGATGCGTTCAACTCATCCTTGATAAAGATTGACAAAGATTATGGTTTGTACCCTACCAACTCTCCCATTATAGCAATTATTGTATGCATACCTAGAGAAACCAGAATCAAATGCTACAAAGTTTTCTTAATGATATAGAACAACTTCAATTAGGTTATTCCTAGAATTTGAATTGCATGTACATGATAATAAGTAATCCATTTGAAGAATGAAGATATTTAAATGAATTAAAAACTTTGATAAATTTCATCACATGTGAAAGCAAAAAAAAAACTTTATATAATATTTTTTTTGAGATTTAAAAACCAAATTTCAATTGAAATTTGTTCCTTGAAAAGTAATAAAAAAAGCAAATGAATCATGAGAAAATTTGAACTTAAGTCTTTGTATGTCTCCTATTGCTTTTAAGATGATCATTTTACATATGTGAAGATTATCATAGGACTTTATCAACAAGATGATTATTTTGGATATTGATGAAAGTTGATGATAGTGAAGAAGAAGGACTTGTTATTTTGCGAGAGTCAAAAATCGGAAAAAATTGTCAAATTTTGCACATTTTTAATCTTTTTTTTCTCATAGACATCACTTATCAAAGGCTTAAATAATTCTTAGTTCCTCATTTTTTTTTGGCTAGCTCTTCCATCCCTCCATGTGCATAATTTTCAAATATATGTCTAATTTTAGCATTATATGAGCCCCAATTCGATAATATTACTTGTGTATGTAACAATATTTTAATCATTTTGGTACTTTTTTCCCTTCCTAAGCATCACTTATACAAGGCTGAAATAACTTTTAGTTCCTCATTTTCTATTGGTAGCTCTCTTATCTCTCCATTGTGCAAATTTCAGGCATCTGACTAACTTTAGCATGTTATGATCCCTAATTAGATAATATTTCTTTTGTGTGAAACAATGTTTCAATTATAAATGTAGGAATAATCTAGTCCTAATTCCGTAAAAGTAAGTCCCTAACAAAGGTAAAAAAGAGTTTAAATAATTTAATAAGAGAGACATAAGCTTGGAAAAGCTTGCAAACTTCTATCTTCCTATTAATGAAGCTTGTTAATCCTTATGAGTTTTTTTTTCTCAAGCTCATAAACCTTAAAAAGCTTCTTGCTTTTTTTTCCCAAGCTTGCAAGCCCAAGCGAGCTTCTAGCTATTTTGGCAACCTAATGAGCAGCTTCTGTCTCAAAGTTAACCTTAGTCTTTTTGGGTCAAGAGCTCACAAGCAATCACGAGCTTGTGATTTGTTTTTGGTTTTTTCCTTTAAAACTTACCACACTTGCAAGCTTTTGACTTGTTTTAGATTTATTTTTCATATTTTAGGAGTCATTGCAAGCTTTAAGGTTGTTTAAGCCTTTTCTATTTATGCTTTTTGGATTTTTGCACTTAACTACCGAATTTTTTTGATCAAAATGCAAAATTTATGTCTTGTGATGAAAATCAAGTTGAATTGACCCTTAATTGGCAAATGAACTTGGATCTAGCCTAATGGATCAGATTTTGACTATAAGATGATATGCCAATCAAACTCAAACAAGTTGGTATTTGATTACGATGCTATCAAGAAGGTAATTTTTTTAGAAAGTTTTGATTTGGTTTTGGAATATGGGCTAAGCTATTACCATGAACAAGAACATATGCTTGGTTTGAAGGATATCGGTAAGAGAATTAGGGAAGGAGAATTTTTTTATCACAAAAGTAGGAAAAATTCTGCAAATAAAGGTAAGCGATGAAGATGACGTTCGGTATGTTGAAACAATATGATATAGAAGTATGTGATACAAGTACATTTGTATATTGTTTTCATAAACGTCAATAACTATGCCACTTGCAGAGATATGAACGTTAAGGAATCCACACTGCAAGGCATTTGTTTGATACAGATACTATGATAAAAAGATTTACGTTTGTGAAATGCAAAGAAAACTTGCGTCAAAGTATCCTTCTCAAGACCATAAGATTTTTTTTTAATGAAATCTTATGGTCTTGAAATTTAATAAAATGAGGTACCTCTTTTTGCTTTTAGATCTGAAAAATGTTGCATTATCACGATAAAATGATAGTCATTGTAAGCTATTTCTTGAGATTAATTCATGGAAGAAAAGTTGGATGACATTTAAGAAAAGATATTTAGATGCCAACGACTTGGCATTTTAAGACATATGAGAGCAAAAATGTAAGAAACATTGTAACTAAAATGCTTCAAGCAAGATTGCCATGAGAGAAAAATATATCAAGCAATAAAGATTTGGTACCCTAGGCATCTAGTTTGAAAATAAAGCAAATAGATATAGCAAGATTTAATAAGAATTTTAATCAACATACTTCTTGGAAATATTACATGTAATCTAAAAAAATCTTGCTAGAAAAAAAAATAACAAATTTGAAAAGAGTTTTTGATTGACTCCTTAAACCTTCCACATGCAATAAAAAAGTAACACCAACAAAAAACAAGTAAAAAACAAGTACAACCTAATGAAAGATGTAAACATGGAGAGATAAAATAATATCTTATCATTATTCATATTATAAAAAATGACAGAAATAAACTCAAACATGAAGGGATTATGTTTGAAAAATGAGAAAGATAAAAATATAGATGAGATAATGATGAAAACAAGAAAAATAGTAAAGATTTTTAAGAGAATTTTTAAGTTTTTTTTAAAGTTCACTTCTATAAGAGAAATGACATCAATTGAAAGAGACATCAATATTACAAGGATGAATTTATTAATCCTTAAGAATGTTGTTGTGTTGTGACATGGCTATTATAAAAAGATTATGACATGTCTCATCTTCAAAGCCGTTTGTCATGACGATGATATTTTAGGTCAAGATAATTGACAACTTATTGTAAGGTTGTTGAGAGTCCATGATTGGATTAACTTTATAGGGTGGAGATATTGATAAGGCTGCGAGAGATATTATCTTTGATCTTATCAAATATAAAGAGTGGTCAAGATGCAAAGGGGAATGGAAAGATCAGAAATATCACTTTGGTGATAAGCGAACTTATCTGATTGAAGTGGGACCCATGTGGATTATGAATAGAGGACAACATAATCCTCATATGTACCAATGATCAATTCATTGTGATGAATGTTCACTTTATTCATTGCAATCACTCTTAGGTATGGTGAGTCTATCACTTTGGAGATAATTTAACTTCAAGTAACGAACTCTCCAAACCCGTTTATTCTTTCAATTATTTTCTATTACGTAAGTTGGGACATGACGAAATATATTCTGATTTAGTGTTAATGCTATGGATATGAACTTTTTAGTGGTAACAATATTTAGCACATGGATTCCAATCCACCACTATTGTTTGTTGAAAGCAAGCCATAGTGAATTGCATATTATGAACTATGGCAATGAGTATTACTCGCAAATAATAAACTTCCCAATAATACTAAGCTGATTTTGAGTTGTTATTTTGACTCTTTATTAATAATAATTTAAATCATTTATATTATGATTAAATAATATTTTTAGGTTAGGTTTAAAGCTCTTAATTATAATGGATGTACTTTGAGCACACTATGGGTTAAAAAAATCACTTTTCATCCTCATTGGTCATGAAGTTTGGACCCATAAGGGCAATTGGGATAACTTCTTTGAGGTTTGATGAGTTTTGAAAGCATTCTCAAAAACCATTTTGGGATTAAGGATTGAAAAGCTCACTACAAGAGTTACAAGGTGGGCTAAAGAATGGATACAATTGAATGGATTGTCGATTTGTTTTGGTGATTTAGAATTAAAGATTGAAATTCAGACCCTAGCGTTTACTTAAAAGTATTCTTGGAAAAATATGAATGTTTGGATAGATTATATTGAAAAATCATATAGTTTACAACTCGGGCTTATGTTTACATTGAAAATTTTAAAAATTTAGAGATTTTTTAGGACAAATGATAGCTTGAAGTTTGTATATATAGTCAAAGTTGCAAGATTATACTAACTATCATAAAGTCAAAAAAATGATTATAAGTTTTACTATCGGGAGTTTTGATCAATAAAACATTCAACAATTGAAGCTTGAATAATGAAAAATCTTTTTGTGAAATTTGGAAGCATTATGAGTAAAGGATTATAATTTATGATAATCTTTGTACACTTGGATATGCATATTGCCTTATGATATAGTGTATATTTAGAAAATTATTCCAAGAGTGAACAATATTGAAAATATTCCTAAAAGCATATAGAGGTATCAAGTTGATTCATTGTGAAGTTTGGAAAAAAGTCAACGCTCCAATTGTGAGATCTAACGAGCTTCTCATATGGGGTTATGATTGATTGTAATCAACTCGAATATGAATTTGTGAATCAGAGAGAGAGAGTTGCAACTTACACAAGGTTCAAGAAGATTCTTCTACACCTTGACGCTTAGATATTTTTGGAGTGAAACAAAATTCTTGTAAAAATATTGTGATAAAGAGCATCACAACATATTAGAACATAATTACCAATTAATGGCCATATTGCATTAACACATTTTTTCATCTTCACATTTCTCTTTAGGATATTTCACCAATCAGGTGGGTGGTGAAATATCCAACGAGCATATTCAGTACATTGTCAACAATAAACTCAATAACCCTCATCATAACCCATACAAAGAAAATATTATCCCCTATATAGCAAGACAAAGAAGGTTTTGGATGTTGAAAAACTATCTATTATGGTGTTCTAAATGTTCATTCTACATCTCATGTATAGAAATGTGACACAAACCCTAAACTAACCCTTTGTTTCATGAGGATGAATTATAGTTTTTTTCCATAAAGACACTTAGGATGTTCAACAAATGACGCAAACTGTAGGCAAAAATTTCTTTCAAAATTGTCTCTAAATAAACAAGAATGTTGCTCTACCATATAACTTCAATCAGGTATGACAAAAAAAAATATAACACGAAGTTTCACATCAAGAGACTGATTTATAGACATTTGTCTCCATTTTTTTGGAAAAGCTCACATGCACAAACACTATCTTGTATATGATAACTCATAGGACACATGCTCACATTACCTAAAGTAGCCTCACTATGCTAGATTTTGACAGTCATGAGTATTTTTTAATAACATTATGGGTATTTCCTCCATATTATCAACTTTATTGAAGATGAATGGATAGATTTTTCTATTATTTGTTTCAATTTTCAATCATAGTTGATTGGGACCATATGTGAGATAGTGAAGAAGATAACTTATGATTCTCAAATCATTTTAATAACTTGTGATTTGAGAATCACAAGTTATTAAAATAACTTGCATATTAAAATGATTCAACTCTTGTCTATGACCTTGAAAATGACGTTGCAACTTTCAAAAGAAAGAACTCTATGGTTTTGTATGTTGAGCTTTATTTTAATAGTGACATTAATTGAAAAAACATTTTTCACTTACTAGCTAATGAGGATGAGATAAGAGCCAAAAGTGGAGGATATCAGTTTCAATAAAACCATGATGATTTATGCATAATTGACAAGAAAGAATCACTTAAGCTTCAGGAGAAGATGTTGAGTAAAGATGTGGAGGTCAAGGTGATGTGCATACACTTAATTTCATAATAGTTTGTCCCAAAAGCCGAGGTGAATGGATGAATACCAAGTCAAAGTTAAAGATGTTCATTATTTATTTTAAAGAGTAATGTTTTCACAAGGGTAATATAGTTTGAAACTTTTTTCCAAAAGTGTTATATTGAGGGAGTGTCTTTGCATGTAGGGGGAGTGTGTTAGCTTTTTGCTTCGTTGGAAAAAATGATCTTTAATTTTCAAGTACTTCAAAAATCTGAAAAAGTTTCTAGCATATCACATTTGAGAACAAAAGAGAAGAGATATTTAATGAGCTTTTTGAGGACCTAGATGTAGATGAAAGAGATGGAGGAGCTATTAATAAAAGACACAAAACAAATAGTACTTTCTTGGTTGAAAAGACATGTAAGATTCCTGTTGATTTTTATATTATTTCTTTACTGAATTTTATGTATCCCTATGCCAGAGATGTTTTCTGCTTAATGGGCTACTTTGATGAAGTATGAGATTGAATTTGTTTTAAATTTTAGTAAATTGTATTAAAAAGATTACTCCTCATGTTGAAAATGCAAGATGTCTTTAAACAAATCCAAGCGTAAATTAAGCATGTGAAGAAGAAATCAGATTGCCAAACAATGAACATTAGTATGCAACTCTACAACTTCCATACTCTCCTCAAAGAGATGTGATAATAAATGACATCAAATGTTATGCAAAAAAAGAGTTTAAACATGTTACAAAGAAGGAGCAAGCAAAACATCATGCCACTTTTTGAGAAACATGAGGTCAATCAATCCACAACAAAATGATATTTTTCTTTCATCACTTTCCATACAAAAGAATTATGCATTTGTTATGTATTTTTTTGTGAGTGAGATAATGTCATTCTATACATAATGCACAATTGGTTCATAATTTTACTTGATTAAATTCTTATCCAAAATCTTACTTTTGGATTTATAAATAAATAAATATTTATATATTTACATGTTTCAGATTTTTTTGGTATATTAGCAATGATTTACAAATTACATGAAGAGAATTTTTGTGTAAATATGTTATATTAAGACATATGATGTCATATTTTTAGACTTGGATATCAAGTGAGATGTTTTGACATCGCCATATGATCTATTAGACATAAAAAAATAAATACAAAAATATTATAATCATATTTTTAATTGACCAGAAGTCACTAACTTGAATTTTGTATAGTGTGGAAATTATTGTAAAACAATGAAATGTTTAGTGAATGTAGATGCAAACTCATCAAGGTGTCTATACTTGAAGCAATTATTTCAACTTTGAAAAAAATTGCTTCACTATATTTAACAAATCACTTTTATTGTTGATACAAGAGCACATGAATTTATTATGGTTGGGTTAAAGATCTATTTTTGTTTGCTTTGATACTCCGGAGATTAGAATCAAGTGAAAGGCGGATAAGGGTTACAAATTTATGAGAAATAATCAACAACTACACAAATTTGACTCAAAACTTTCCCTTGGCAGAAAAATGTTGAAGTCATATGATTAATGATTCATTTGACTCAAAACTTTACCTTGGCAGAAAAATGTTGAAGTCATATGATTAATGATTCATTAAGAAACAAATTTACATGCATAAATTTTAAATATGAAGATTGTAATGATTGTGAAATTTGAAATGTTAGTATTTAAATAATATTTTTTAACCTAATTATTAAATTTTATTATATAATTTAATATAAAATTATAATTATAATGTACTTAATGAATATATATTATTATTAGATATAAAATTAATTTTAATATAATTATTTTTAAATGTTATGAATATACATATTTAAGTAAAAAAATAAATTTATTCACATAAATATTTTAGATAAATAATGTGAATATTTAGGTAATTGATTTTGTAAATAAAACAGTTTATATAAACTATTTAGAATATTGATATTTATTACATGAAATTCTTATTTGAATATTATAGAACGATTACTCCCAAAAATTAAATTTAGATATTTTGATTTTCATAAAAAAAATGAAAAAAAAAACTATATCAACTCTGTGCTCATAAATTTTTTGAATGACATTCGTGCAAAAAAAATAATATTATAAACATTTCCTGAAACTGAAGATATATCAATTCTTTCAAGATCTTTCTAAACATCAGTTCTGTAGCTCACACATCGGCCCTACTCGTCAACTGCAATGATGCTTAACAGTCATAGCTAGTTCTGTAGCTCACACATCGGCCCTACTCGTCGACTGCAATGATGCTTAACAGTCATAGCTAGCTATTGCATCTTGGTAACTTGCAGTGTGGGACAAGGTGGGATCCAAAGTATGTTTTTTTAAACGATGGCTTGAACACAGTATCGCCGTTTACACACGCAGAATATTGCTATTTTATTATCAATGTTGTAAGAACTATACACTCTGCAGAAAGAGCATAATCCTGAGACAGAATTATGCTGAAGACCAGGTATTAACTCTCTTCATATAATGCCAAAGAAGTCTACTCAATAACAGCTGTAAACGACATATCATGGAGCTACACACGTGAAGTACGGTCTCCTGTGTTGTGCCTCCATAATGCACCCTTCTCATTAGACGAGCTTATCTGTGAGGGTCTGAGTTCAAGACTAATGCTACAAATCCACATGATGATTAGCCTCGAGATAGAAAGGATTTTACTTGCCACTAGGTGTCTGAACTTATAGAAGCCGTGTGTCTCTGAGGCTTACAGCTCCGCAAAAATATTTCTTTCGCAACTGTGCATAGAAATTACAATGGTCTGACCTTTCAGAAAAAGGTTCTGATCTCCGATTCTCGTAGTTCCATCGACTGTGCTCGTTCTTCATATCAATCAACTCGACTCGATTAGCAGCATCAGCAGACATGGAGATAGAGCCACATGCTGGCTTATCTCCATGCCTGCGATCTTTAACTCCCAGTCGAGCCCCAGGAATTATCGTACCATCATTTAGTTCCTGAAGTTTCTGCTTCTGGACGTTCATCCTTTTTGTCAGTTTCTGAAGTTCCTCCTTCAGTTTTTGATCTAAAAATCAAGTCTTGTATCCACTTTTGAATTTGATTTTTGAGAAACTCGTAAGCTAAAGAATCTGAAGCTTCCTTTAAACTCATTATGCTGAAATGATCCATAGGCAACCCAATAGCAACGTCAACATCCATTCTTGCAGATCCTTCAGTCACCACGATTTCGTTGAAGTTACCCTGTAACAAGCAAATTCCACATCAGGTTACGTTTCCACCTTGAAAAGAGCTGAACAATATGCGCTACCGTAACCTTATGTATGGAACGTTCACCTCTATACTATCCCCACCACAGACCCCGAGGGCTTGATACATGCAAATCACATCTCATAACGCGCTTATTAAAATCCGCAAGTCTATGACAGTACAATTACACTACCATTTTAGTCCGGAGTGTTTCAAACATCTCGGCTGCCGGAATGCGCAATGCTTTTCTCCTTTCCATGAACTGAGTGTTAAGCCTCTGGCTCCCTTTGCTAAGAGCTGCTAAAGCAGCTCCCACGTTACTTCTTGTCCGCCCGAGTAAGCGTGTCAAATCTGCCGAATCGGAATGAGGTGTTGACAGGTAAAATATGCCAGCCACTCTCCTTAAAAAACCGAGGTTCCCGTCTACCCCACGTGACTCGGCTTGCAGGATGAGCTGTTTGATTGCAAGGCCTCCAACGCTGTGCCCTATGAGTATCAAATGATACTTGTCCCACTCCTTCTCGAGATTCTTGGCAACTTGATCTACACCATTGACCTTGTTCCTCTTCGCCTCGAGAGTCTTGAAAACTTGATGCACACCATCGAGAAAAAAGTCCCCCAGTTGGTGGAGATCGACCTGCAATGACTCGGCATATGTGTTCGCATACTCATTATATGAAGCTACATACACACATGTACCAGGAAGATCACTTATGAGGTTGAACAGCCAATTTGCATGATCGGTTATCCAAGAATTGAAGCTCTCACGATCTTTAGCATCTTCATAATATCTTCCTTCTCGTACAAGCCCTGGAAGAAGAGGACGATATTGATCCTATCTTCTTGAGACCCTTCGACAGGCACATTTGGAGTTGCATGTGCCCGACGCAGCTCAAAGAAAACATCCTGCGTAGACCTGCAAGTGTGAAAGGTAACTTCAGCAATTAGTGAATACACAACGAACTTCGGGCACATCCTATCCATCAATTGCTAGTAGTACCCCTGTATTCAAATGATTGAATGGATCTAAGACAACGTTGACAGACAATGGACCACAAGAGAGCATCACCTAGAAACCCAATCATTTAAATCGTTTTGAAGCTCGAGAGCGGGATCATTTTGTAGATAAGGATTGTATTACTGGACACTCCAATTCTTCATCGTTCGGTCTCAAAGTCCGGTATACTCTGATTTCTCTTACATACATGATATGGAGCACTGCGTCAGAACGGAGAGGAAGTGTGGCAAATTTAGTGGGGCAACCATCAGCACTCCCCAAAGGATGGTGCTTGTAAAGAACAGTTTGGAGTAAGTACACTCCCAGTTCGAAAGTACGAGCCAACCAGTTGAGGACCCTCTGCATTCGAGATTTCCGTCTTCCTGGCAATAGAACTTTACGATTTGAACCTAAAATGCTTATGCGAATTCAATAGTAGTCTATATATACAGTAAAATGAAATGAAATGAAAATTACTTTTTACATGATTTCAATAAAAATCAATATATTGTGCGTAATATTGAGGTTTCGTCACTGGCGGTCATCAAGTTTAGTCGTTGGGCTTCAATTCCAAGACTTTTGTCAATTAACATATAAATTTTTATCAGTGAAAAGCCATCGTGGGTTCAATTTGTGGACTTACATGACTTCTTTTTGCCATGATAATGCGTGAAGATTCTAAGTTTCCCCTTCTCGAGATTGGTGGGTTTCTGACATACTGTAACTAGCTCTATCCTAATGGGCTTCATGGGAGATGTTCGATGGGAGACTAGGGTGAACTAGAGACGAGAGTAGGGTAGAAAGCATATCATTTCTTCATATATTTTAGTGTTATATATATTATACATGTAATACATCCATGGTAAGTGTTGTATCTAGGTAGCATAAGACAAGGTCCTCGGATACTAATGACACTCCAAGAATGCGTAACCCGGATGTTGATGTCATCTTTAAAGAAGCTGGAGATTAGGAAGAATGCCCAATGAGACCATGCCATACATTTCGATATCTTGATTCTCAAGGTTACAAGATGAAGCTCGATAATCAACTACTCAATTAGTCAAAGGTATGCATAAGCTAGTCTACATGGCCCGTAATGTGTGTATCATCCACTAAGGATTGGAATATACAACTTAACATAACCAAAACGGTAGACATAAGAGCTCTATAATGAGACATGAGAAACATGATCCTACCAAAGGATCTCCCTGAAAAGAGACTCCCTCCATGATGATAGAGAGAGATGAATGTGAACAATAAAAATACTATACGAAAGGAATGAGGATCGAAAAAGATCCTTATGCCTCTCTAAAATATGTAAAGATTGATGCACATGAAATATTATTTAAACAGTTTTCTCAACGTCCACATGCAAGATAATCCAATTTGAATGGATATCTAGCAGTGCTCTAATGTTCAACAATACCATCTCACAACCTCATGATGTGGCGATTCCAAATTGGTGTGGAGGTGCTCGTGGAAGTGAGAACGATGTTGTAGGACCACAATACGACAAACAAGATGCAATAAGAACTTCCTAATAATAATTAATCTAATGCCCATGTGTCCTTCTACATCGCGACAAGCCGACTAACACCTAGCTAACTGACAACAAAATCTCCCCTCTCGCTATTGATGCAGCCACCCAGAACAACTTCATGAAATCACTTAATGATCATATGCCTAAAAGCAATCTCTAAGATGCTCATATAACATCCATGACAAACCCCTTAAGGATATGAGTGTGATTGTGCATAAAAAATAGACAAAAAGTGATACATGATATATATCAAATGATATATACCATGGGTGAATATAAAAGTCATAAAAAAAATAGTATTCTAAGTAGGATTAGCCATATGCAAAGGATGAAGGGCTTATGTGGTTGTTCTATACTCTCTAGCATGACTCAAGATCATGCGATGTCATAATGAAGCCAAATCTGAAATATGTGGCTAAATTTGACTTCTCCTACAATATAAGCCAATCCACTATTCAAAATCTCCTAAATCTAACAACCATATACATACATCCATCGAGCCCTCCTAGTTCTCTATTTTTTATAGTGTTAGACTTAGGTACCAAAATTGAAAAACAAAGAAAATTATCTATTCACTCTCAAATTTCTGCAAAATATAAATTCACAATATCTAAAAAAACTACTACATCTTCCTAAACTACTCTCCCCTCTCCGTCACTCCCCAATTCAATTCATTATACTCTACTCGGTTATGATGACACTATGTATGAATCTATTGCAAAATTTTAAAAAAATTATTACTTTGCCTTCAATAGAGAGCAAACACCTGTATGGTTGTCTTTGATGGTGCGATACATGAGTTACATATCAAACCGAAGTTTTGGACGGGAGTGGACCAAATGTAACTAAGACTCTAGCTTTGATACAAGTTTAACTTTTAAAAATTATGGTAAGTTTCAATTGCTAACTGGATCATAGATTATTTTCAACAAGTGCAAGTTTATTGCTTTTGACAAAGAGCAATAAAATTCAGTAAATGCATAACGAAATACCATAATGTCACACGCGTTTCGAGACAATGGTATTTATATTTTGGAATTGGGGTCTTGGAAATCTATGTGACCAAATCGAGGTCCAAAGTCTTGAGTCCAGCAATAGTAAGCGATAACTTTGGACACGTTATCGCTTCCTGTTGGACTGAAGACTTTTAGGTACTAGTAGCCTGCACAGGTACCGGTGGAAAAAATAATTAAACGAATAAGGTACGTTTGATAGTTAATGCATCTACTGATCATTGGTTCCTGTTGGACTGAAGACTTTTAGGTCATAGTAGCCTGCACATGTACCGGTGGAAAAAATAACTAAACGAACAAGGCACGTTTGACAGTTAATGCATCTACTGACAATCGATTCCTGTTGGACTGAATCTTTTAGGTACTTAGCAGCATGCACAGGTACCGGTGAAAAAAATAACTAAACAAATAAGGCACGTTTGATAGTTAATGCATCTACTGATAATCTTACAATTTCGTGTCATCATCAGCAGCGCATTAAGTCAGGGATCTGTGTTCAAAATAGAGAGAGAACATATGTTAGGAGATTTACGCAACAATGGGAGGGGAGAGCCAGGTAGCAACAAGGGTACAACGGAATAAGATCGTAAACGGTATTACGGAGTTTTTACTTTGGGTCGATGCTTTCAGCCTACAGTTCGAGGAACTGGAAGAGCTAAAAGCTGGCCGATTCCTCCAAGGGTAAGATCCTTGTAAAAGTCAGTTACCAGGAGAAATTTTATACAAATAGATTCAGAATGTATGTTATGTCTCTTCACATCAGTTAGTTTTAGATAGAACGTGGTTGTGACGGCTTGTACGGCAACCCACTTGGAGCTGGAGACACTGCGCCTATACGATGATTGTTACTTAGGGAAAATACTGTGAATATAAACTTTGGAGAGATTTTGCCTATTTTGACACGTGAACAAGTGACAAATTCAACATGTTTAATTGTGTTACTGCTTGTAGCTAGCAACTGACCATTGTATTGGAGAGATATCCTTTCTCAATAATGAATTGTTATAAATATCTTCATTAGAAATTAAATAATATTTGATTGATGGATTATTTGTGAATGTGTATGTGACTTGAATTAACTTTCTCTCAAATTCAAATACCAATTCGGTACTACGCTTTAGACTTTGACGTCCAAAATGTGTAAAAATATAACCCAACACTTACCTTCTAAATCATTCTGATATATTATTTTCTCAGCAATAAATCTATCGTATCACAATTCACTATTTTGGATGTGGCTTATGCATTATATGTGAAGAAAAAATATCTTTAATTATTCATATATGAAAACTTGAATATATTTGAAGACATTGGGCCAGCCCCAACTGCAATCAACGATGAGTTGTTGTTGTGAGAATGTTGAAAAGATAGACGCTGCTACCATTGTTGCAATAACAGATAAATATCCATGATGTTTATGGTTGAACCTCACAAGGTAAAGAGTCCAGTATCTATTATTCTCATAAGTGTGGATTGAAATTGATTATATCCAAGAAAATCCAAGATAACATATACCTTAGTTTTTTTGGTTACCTTGAAAAAGTTGAAGAAAGACTAGTTTTCAAACAAGAGTAGAAAAAGGTGTAAATAAAGAATTCATGTTATCGAGTCAATGACCAATAAAGGAGTTTAGGACATCATTCATAAGGAATTAGGAATTGACCAAGTACAACTAAAGTAATTATTTTATTCTAAGACAACTCAAAAAGAGATGGAAAAAATAATATATCATTCAAGGGCAGGCCTTGTATTTGCACATGAATGCTAAGCAAGAGAAACACTTTGAGAAAACCAAATAAGGATATGTTTACAAATATTATTTTTATTAAATAAAAAAATATGAAAAGTCATGATTATCAAAGAATTGAGTCCAATACTAATCTATGGACCTTGGAGTTGTCTTAAGAATTCTTTGATTTGTTTAAGCTCAAGGTCTAAAGCCTTGTACATATGTGACTCGGCATCAAACAGATCAAGGTTGTCCTTAAAAAGATTGACATTCATCTCATCCTTGGGCACATTAGATTCAACAATGGTTTCTTCACAAGGATTGGATCTTGCATCAAGAGGTTTTCTTGACTATTGCTTGGATGTTCATTCTAAAAAAAGATGACTTGGTCTTGCAACATCATGTTGTGCTTGGAAATTGGGGCTAGCTTTATTCTCATCAACAAAGATCTCTATATTCTCCTTTGAGAAACCTTTGTCATTCAAAATAACCTCTTTATTTTTGGAGACAATTGAAATGACTTGTAAAATTATGGGTTTTTCTTCTTGGCTTGGTTTATCAAACTTAATGCTAATGTTCTCATATATATCCCAGCTACACTTTGCATATCAAAGTTGGATGAAAAAGTGTTGATTCTTGTTTCAATCAACTAAGTCTTCATTGGAGATTTTCCCATATAAATGTAGTTTCTTTTGCAAAGCATGAAAATTATGGTCTTCCTTCCAAGATAGAGACCCAAAATCCAGTTCTCGAGGTAGAAAAAGTGCTTAATAAACCAATGCATCAACTTCATTGAGTTATGGCAAGGATTCATGAGGTCTGCTGTATAATTCATTGCCTTTGGTCAATGTAGTCACAAGTTTTGACACAATGTAGTCTTTTATTTGGCTTAAAGATGTATAGCTTTTTTATTTTACTTTCAAATTTATAATGAGAATACATGATCCATTGCTTAAAACACCAGGCCAAACAATAACCTCGAACTTGAACTTGTCCATCGACGTTGTCTTTGATCCTAAAGAACACATAAGTGAAAATAAAAGGAGATCAAAAAATATATATATGCCAAAACCAACATGGGTTGAAGGTGTTAAAGAAAGGAGAGGGAAAGTTTATCAAGAAGTGAGACATGTATGAAAGGAATGAAAACTCAATTATTGCCAAATTTCACACTAATGTTGCATATTACATGCATAACCTTGTCAAACATGAATCACTACTTTGTGGGATGGAATAAAATCAAATGCCAAAGTTTGAAAGATGTGGACATAGTAAATTATTTGGCAAAGTCAAGAACTCCTCTTTGAAAACCAGATCTTGTTATTTTTCACATGAAGCATCTTGAAATTATAAGAAATATCAACAATCCCCAATATGTGATCCATCTTTGAGAGAAATCTCAAAAGAAACAATCATATTTTTCTGAAAATTTCCTCAAGGAGTTTTTCTTTTCTCATTTTACAATAAAATTTTAAAAAACTTTATTTTTTAATTTTATCCAAATATTACCTTTAATTTCTTGACATCAACCATATGACGTCTTTCTTCTTTCAATTGACTGATCAACTAGACAAGTAATATGACTGACTTACCGTTTCTCAATTGGGTGAAAAAAATAATACATGAGATAATATTTTTCAATATTGAAGCAATTGGTGTGAAGTATAATTTTTGATTTTTGTGAAAATTTAGATTTCTGAAAAATATTTATTTTGATAGGTGCAACAAAACTTGCATATATACATTGACAAAAAAATAGAGAAATGATACATCTATTACTTTTCAAAAATTTCTTGTGAAATTCAAAAAATAAGTCATGAATTAGAAAAAAAAATTAAAAAAATTGTATGTATTCAGATTCATTTGAAGATGTCATAACTCACTGTGGTTAAATTAGAATCAAATGAGTTTTAATTAATGCATAATAGCCCTCACTTAACCCAACGAAATTAAATTTTTGAAAACCATGATCAAGGAACTTTAAATGACATTAATGCAAAAACTTCATAATGGTAACAAGTACCATCAAACTATTGGTTCAACCAATCAAGAGCATATGCAAGCATTATGATTAGAGGAAATAATACATGACCCAAAAAAAAATTTGTATTAAATTTTTTTTCACAAGTCTAAGAAACTCACATCATGACTCAAAAAGAAAAGAAGAATGCATTTCATCGTTTAATAATACTGGAGGAAACAATGTATTTGTGTACCACCCTCTATAACAATGCATATATAAGTAAAAGCAAAACAACATGATTTAATGTGTTTGACAAGTAGACATTATGATAGAAGAAGTGATATCAATATTGTTTCTTTTGTCAATCTTGTTGGGAGACGACGATGTTAAAAGTAAATTCAGTCTCTGAATTTTAAAAATTAAATTATTTAAAAGAGTTATGATATATATATTATAAATTTTGATACTCTTGTCGAAAGATGACTACACAAAGGATACCTCCATTCTAGGATTAACAAAGCCTATTTTTATGAAGTCAATATCATAATATTGACTTCACAAAAAGAAAATGATATCAGTATCACTAATGTGGCTGCTCTTGTCAAAGATGCATATCTTAAAATAAATTATGTTTAAAATTAAAAACTAATTTCAAGAGAAGTAAAGAAATGACATGCTGCTTGAAACTCATATCATGCATTATGAGAACCATCATGAAATCATTGAACGTTGCCAAACCATTGGATGATAGATGAAAAATTTCTCACTTTATAAATATATGGGATCATATTCTTAAAATCATAGGGAAGTGAAGGTACGCAAATCCTTAGCAACTTTTGGAGGTGTCCAAATCTGTAAACATTTTTTTATTGCCTCATGAAGCGTTGAAAATGACCATAACATTTCAATGAACAATGCAAGAACATGCAAACTGCAATCAAAACCATTTGCTTGTTGAGCTACTTGTTAGATTGAATGCTAAAGAAAGAAAGTGAGAAACACATGGGAAAAAATGCTAGAGTTGCAATTGGATTGAGCAAAGTTAGACCATGAGTTGAAGTGAGGAAGAAGTACATTTAGTCGCTGAATTACAAAATTATAGGTATTTATGATGACATCAGAAGCACCAATTGCAACTAGTGCTGACTTCTCATTGTGATAGTGCTGAAAGAATGGTTGTTGATAGCATTTTTATAATGATAAATGAAAACCTTCTTTGATTCTACTTTGAATCTAACAAGAGTGAGACTCCAACGTGATCATGCTCAAATGTGTGGACTGGAATCAGTAGCTTTTTTTAACAATATCCCAATTAATAACTAGAGATCTTATCCCTTGTAACAAATGAAATAATTTTTTTTTTGTCCCCAAAGAAAAGTAACAAGAGATCAATTTGCGAATGTGCATAAAAAAGGTGTCGACAAAGTGACAACCAGTCAGTTTGGAAGGAGGAGTTGTTTCAAGAAGGTAACCAATATAAAAGTTGAGTACATCATTCATGAGGATTTGGGAAAATCTGAAAAGATGGGGAAAATATCAGACCATTAGACGGAGGACTTGGATTTGCATCTGAATGTTAAACAAAAAACACACTTTGAGAAAATCATAGAATAATGTATTAAAAGGAAGATAACTTTTATTACATAAAAGAATTACAAAGTCCAAGACTAAGCTACATATTGTGAAGTTATACTCAAAATTCTTTGACTTTCTTAAACTTAAATTTCATTGGCACGTTAGGTAAGAGGATAGCTGAAGCATCTGCCTCTATAGGAAGCACATAATATCTAGCCTCATGAGAATCCTTGAACATGTCATCCTCTAGCATCGGAAAAGATTCACCAATTCTTGCAAGGGATGGAATAGATCTACCACAAAGAGGTGTGTTGGACTCTTGCTTAGATGTTATAGTTTGAGGGTGCTAATTTGGTCCTACAACATATTCACACACTTGAGAGATAGTATCAGCTTTTCCAAACTCCCCAAAAATCTCCTCTAGCTACTCCAAGAGTTGGTCCTAATCTTATGTAGGCTTTTTTCCTTTGGAGAGTAGAGATGATTTGCAAAATCATACGCTCTCCTTCTTGGCTAGATTCATCAAATTTAATGCTCATATTTCCGGTACATGGTCTCTGTTTTTACTATGCATATCAAAATCTGGTGGAAGAGTATTTAGATGAATTGCATATGCATCAATAACTTCTCCATGACAATATAATTTCTTCCACAAAGCATGGGGCTTTCAAGTGTTTTAAAAATTTTAATTGGTTTAAAAAATTTAAATGTTCTACAATGTTGTGGGATTTTTTGGATTATTGCTTGGTACCAAATAATTTTTTCATCACATCTTGCACAATATGAAATACTCTCAAATTTTCAATTTTTTTCAAAAAATCTAATGTGCATGTAGTCTTGCAAATGTCACTCTTCACACATGATGTGAATGAATTGTAGCCGCTTAGTGGTCTTATAAAAAATAATTGTCAAAATCATTAATGTGTGGATTATTTTAATATTCGGAAGTTGACAGACGCTCATTGAATATTTTTGGCTTTAACAATTCATGATTGCGTGTCAAGATGCCCCAACATATTCTTCTTTCTTGCAGCTGGTTCATGTAATGATGTGATTTTGCAAAATTTTCCATGCAATATCAAAGAGTAATAACATTCGTCTAACTCAATATTCTTCCTTACTCTTTCGTGTTTTGACATGTGTTAACCGTTCGCACAAGTTCCCATGTGTAATCATATCTCCCAAATCCTCGCAAATCCAATTTTCACCTCCATTCAAAATTTTTGACTTCTTTCAACTTTTGTATCTTGCATTTTGGAACTTGCACTCGAGGCTTTTTGCTTTTGAATCCCTTGCAAACTCTATAGGTTTCAGAATTGGCGTAGCAATTTTGGACAGATGAGCTTTGGTTCCCCATTTTGCAAATTCGTTGTTTATTGTAGGTTTAGGGTTTAGGGTTTAGGGTTGTGCAATTATTCTTGCTTGACATTCTTGTTCTTGCAATCGTACTTTAGCTACCTTCAAAAACGTTTGTTCTTGTTGACTCTTGCACGACTGCTTGACTTTCTCAATGCAAACCACCATATTGCAAGCTGCACAAAGCCGAGGAGTTGACAATTGCACATCACTACAATCAAGAAGATCAAGCTTCCAACCTACGCAAAAGTGCAATTTGTTTGGAAAATTATGCAACAAGTTAAGCCCTTGAAATTTGTATAGACCTCCCTCGTCATCTACAATCCATATGGCGAACAAGAATAGAAGCTGATGTTAGTAAAATCTGGAGATTTCAATACAATTCCATTTCATGGTTACAATGTCTGTAACCGTTTGCTTTCATATGTGGCATATTGATACAATAGAGTCAACCATCTTTAACAAATTGTAAGTATATACAACAAATACTTGAACAAGAATATGTCATGTGAACATTACTGCATGTATATTGTTGTTGACATGATATATTTTAACATATGGTGAAGTGACATGGATAGATGCATAAACAACTTCATAACATTTGTGCAGTTATTATGCAAAGTTTCAATCAAGATAAGAAATTAACAGTATATGTATATATTATATTATAAACTTTAAAAATTTATTTCAAAAATATTAGAGGTAAAATTGCCTTAATTTTAAATAAATAAATAAATAAATGTATGACTGATAACAAAAGTGATGAAAACTTGATATTCATAATTTATACACTCAAATTCATGACTATTTTAAATTATATTTCAACTGATAAATAAAATATATACAATAGGTTTTTTTTGCTTTATACTCTAATATAATATTTTTAAATCTAAATTGATTACAATTGAAGATTATGATAATGTTTGAAGATTTTACCGTCTGAAAATTAATGTGCGTCTATTTGTTTCAAGTGCCGTGAAGTTCACTCCAGCCGAGGTCATGCCAATACATGCAGTTCCCTAACAATACGTCTTTCATTCAAAGTGGTTCATAGTTGTGTTTCTGGGCCGGTACGCAGTGGTTAACCACATAGATGAGCACAATCCCTGGCGAAGGGATTTATGTTTACTTGTGTTGAGTCATGGGAATGCACAAGTAAGTAAGACACCAAGTTTTATAGCAATGATGTCTACGCTATACTAGAGGGGACGTGCTGGACATAGGGAGGTGGTAGCTAGATTTCGGAGATTGGGCTACATTGTTTGGGCTACACAAGTTAGGAGTTGGGTTCAGTCACATGATACTTCTGATTCGGTGTGATTGCGATGGTGTAGGATCTTAGGACATGCGGGGGAGTATAGCAGGGCTGCACGGGCCCTTCATCCTTTGTCCATGGCTAGTCATACTGAGGAGACGATTTCCTCTTTACGCCTTCTACATCCACCCATGGGCGAGGAAATACCATTAGAGATCTTGGAGTATCAGCCATAGGAGGCATTATGTCTTGATAGATCATTATTTGCCCATTTTCTATGCACATCCCCATGTTTATCCTCATGGGGATTGCGAGGGATGGTATGTGAGCATATTCGAGATTGCTTTCAAGCGGATGATCCCTCTAGTGGTTTCACGGAGTTGTTCCAGATGGTTGCCATAGTTGCGAGAGGGGAGATTCCGTTGTTAGTTAGTCAGGTTCTGGGTGCTAGTTGGCTTCTCGTGATGGTGAAGGACACTAGGGGCATCAAACCGATTAATATTGGAGAGGTCTTATTGTGATTAGTCGGTCGTACTGTTGTCTTGCAACATTGCTCACACTTCTAGGAGCATCTTTGTGCTCTTCAATTTGGAGTCGCCACACCAAGAGGCTGTGAGGCAATACCGTTGGGCATTAGAGCACTTCTAGATATCCATCCGGATTGGGTTGTCTTGCAGGTGGACGTTGAGAACGCTTTTAACAACGTCTCACGTGCATTCATTTTTAGAGAGCTTAGACATGCAGGTGGACCCCTATCAAGCCTCATTCCTTTCTTACGGTCTTTCTACGGTTCACATTCTTCTCTATTTTATCAACATGTCTTTTTCGAGAAGGGAGTCACCGTTCTACAGTCTGCCGCTAGCACTCGACAGGGAGATCCTTTGGGAGGACCCCTATTTGCCATGGCTCATTATAGAGCTCTGTTGACTATTGCTTTGGCCGTGCTCGGTTGTGTGTTCTCCTCCTTAGCAGATGATACACACATTGTGGGCCGTGTAGACAACATGAGGCAAATCTTTGATTACTTGACTACCGAGCTTCATCTTGTAGGCTTGAGAATCAAGGTGTCAAAGTGTAGGGCTTAGTCTCCTTTGTGCATTCCACCTCATCTTCAGCTTCCAGAGGGATGTATGACATCGATAGACGGTTTAACTATTCTAGGAGTGCTAGTAGGGTCTGAGAATTTTGTTTCACGCTACTTTGCCATTGCACTTGCCGAGAATGTTTTGCATGTAGACGGCCTTCCTCTACTAGGGGATCCGCAGGTGACGTTTGGTATACTGTCATCTAGTATTGCTCGTCGACCCACCTACCTTCTTCGCACGGTTCCTCCATCACCTACATTCATATCATGTTTGGCAGCCTTTGATAGGAGGATCATGGACGTCTTTGGTGACATCATCGGACAAGGGACTTTCGAGTGTGTGACAGGAGATTTGGCAAGGAGACAAACATCTTTGCCAATTTTGTGTGGAGGGGTAGGCTTATTATCAATGAAGGAGACGACACCTACATCATTCTTGGCGAGTTGGGCGCTCGTTGCACCTTTGTTATCTTCTCGATTTGTGATCGCAGATAGACCTATCTTGGAGATATATGCGAGAGACTTGGATACGGGATCATTTCCCTTACAGGTATTATTACGACATACGAGATATGCTTTACCACGGGAGGTACGACATGAATTTCCATCTTTTTCCTCTTTGGCTACCGATTGGACTAGAGGTCTATAGTCTATCTTGATGGACCGACAGTTTCAAGAGGCTCTACATTCACTCTTAGTGGACGCGACCATTTCTCGTACTACTAGAGCTCGTCTACGCTCTTGCTCGGGCAAGGGTGCATGCTTGTAGATCTTGGCTCGATCATGCATTAGGGCTTTCCGACTCGCACCAGCTACTTTCTCACATCTGTGAGGTTCCGTCTTGGCTTGGTCCATCCATCTACATTTTCATTACTCACATGTGAGTGAGGTATCACTTTAGATGCAGCAGGTGTTCATATGACTCGTTGTCCATTCGGAGGGTAGAGGATAACTACCCATGATGCCATTAGGGATGTGTTTGCTATGACATGAGAGGGTGGATACCTCGCATGGAGAGAGTGTTGGTATGCCTTGTAGTTGACTAGGGTTAGGGCAGACCTGTACTTAGTTCGGGAGGACCAGGTCACTATGGTAGATGTGGTTGTTACCGATCCTACTAGAAACACAGTTTCAGAGGGAGTGATCTCCCATCCTCCATGATGGGCGGCGAGTGGATCCGCAACAGCCAAGGTCTCCAAGTATAGAGGTATGCAGAGAGGTCACCTCTTTGTTCCTCTAGCTTTGGAGTTATATGGAGCTATGGACACCGACTACGACATGTTCGAGAGGGAGTGTGCAAGAGCCTACCATACTAGACGACATGGGATATCACTCTCTTTAGTTTATTGTATAGGCTATTTTAGGCAACGTGTTTCCATTGCTCTACAAAGAGCACTAGATGGTGCAATCCATAGGAGAGCAATCACGTTAGGTGATGCTTCTTTAGATGCTATGTTATTTGTAGACCGTTTGACCTAGATAGTTCAGATATCTTAGGTGATGTATGACATATTTCCGAGTGTGATACCATTGGGGCTAGCCCCATGTTATGGGTTTGGTTCTTCCTTGTAGGCTTTGATGGGTCTTCCCATCCGTTTTGTTATTATACTTTGCCCTTCCATATAGCAAAAAGGATGGAATGCGGGAGGTTAACATAAATCCCTTCTCCAGGGAATATGCTGAAACAAAATGTATAGCTATGCTCTGACAAAATCAACTGGAATAGACTGGAGCAGTCATTACGATCGTACTGTATTTGAGAATGCTCTAGCTTATCTAGTTCAGAAAGAAATTTTTTTGAGTTACCGTAATCATTCTACAAAATTGGGAGCTTGTTTTTCAGAGTATGGAGATCTGCTATAATACAATATGCTATAATAACAAATCGAACTCCTGCTAACACTAAAGTTAGCATCAGTTGCGACTTATCCAGCAGTGCTTTACGTGTTAGAGCTTGAGAGCATTGTGTAGTAAAGTCAATGTTAGTTACTTTGAAAATTGGAAATGCTGTGTGTTTGCCATTTTCTAACCTCAGCAACCATTCTCAAATGCCAGAGTCACATAACTATCCACTCCGGGAACTGATATTCCACTTTAAAATATTAATATGCATACTTAACAAAATCAGGAAGTGGATTTAGCCCATGCTTAAATCTAGAAGATGAAGATTATGACTACAGCCTGTCAAGGACATTAAATTTCGCGTGTCTATCCTGGCACACCTTTTCTGAGACTGCTTAATCATTAAAATTATGGCAAGCATCGCCTCTGCCATTAATATGGCATCGTGGTTCTTTCACTTGTGATAAGTTGTCAAAATATCAAGCTTCTTTGCCTTCAATCACGAATGCATTTTTATAAGAAAATAGTATTTAACATTGTGATCATTTAGTCTACATAAGATTGCAAACCTGTGATGAAATCCAAGTTCACTCATCATTTCGTGTCCAGCATGGTCAATGAACGTAGGCTCTGACTCTTGCCGGAATCAGGGTCTGGTACACTGTCAGCAGCTTCGATACTTCCACTGAGATCTGTCCCCTGCAAGATGACAACTGAAGAGAGCAAGGAGAGCAAGCAGATCAAGGAGCTCTATGAGCAGGCACGATCATTAGCAGGCACAGGCACGGATGAGAAGGGCGACGAGTACACCACTGAGGAGCAGAAGAAAATAGTTTACAGATGGCTGTCGAATCACGCGCGATCGGGTAAGTATGAGCTGATTACGAAGTTCCTCAATACTGAGCATGAAGAAACCAGGGAAAAGATCCTTGCGCTGAAGGATTTTTATTGCCAGGATGCACAGCGGAATGTTCGTCGGGACAACTTCGAGAACAATGGGTTGACTCTACTTCACGTGGCAGTTCTATTTGAGAATATCAAGGTGGTAGAGTTGCTCTTGCCTGAATACAATGACAAATTCAAACTTCTCATGGAGCGCAGTAATCCTGAAGGATGGCTTGCTCTTCACTTATGCACAACGCATGTGGAGGAGGAAGGGATTAAAGTGGTAACACATCTGCTGAAAGCTTACGAGAAGGAATATAACCGCGTGTATGAAATGGAGTCGACGCTCTTGGTTCGATTCAGAGCTGCGTTCCATGATGCAAGGGCTATGACTCCTTTGCACTATGCCACATGGGCTTCCAATCACGAGGTGGTCAAGCAGATGCTATCAAAGGAAAGCGTTGGGGATCAGTGTCGGCCTCTGGGAACGATAATGTACGTTCACTCCGTGGATCTGTTCCTGCTAACCCCTTTGCACATCAGCGCCCTGGTTCTGACCCCGTTGAAAGATGGCCCGGTAAATACAGGTAGACCGAGGAAGGTAAAGGATACCATCCAAACTGCAAAACTGCTGATAAGAGCTGCCAAAGAGAGTAGTATGGCCCATGATTCCCACGCCGATGCAGATGAAGAATCAATGCTAGATGTTTGTATCAATGCTGTGGATTGTTGTTCCTACACTCCATTACACTGGGCTGCTTACAGTGACGCTTCAGAGATTATGAAGCTGTTGCTTCAAGAGGACGGGAAAATCAAGACACTAGAAAAAGACCGAGACAAAAAGACCCCTCTACATGTGGCCATGGAGTCTTCTGCTCGCTCTGTCAAAGAATCCCTCACGGATGTCGGAAAAAGAGGCAGTACCAGTAGCAAGAAATTGCTTATTTCCAACAAGGTAGTGAAGGAAGATGTGGATAGGCGTCTCAAGGAACGGCAGATAATTGTTGATTCATCCAACGCTACGCTTGTTGGAGCTTCTCTTGTGGCAAGTGTTACATTTGCAGCAATACTGCATCCTCCTCTGGGCTGGGTGAAATACTTCAAATCAACATACCGAGATACGCCGCCGGGACCTGATGCGTTTCGAGAATATGCAGCTGTGGACAAAGATGTTGGAGTTCTGGTATTTTGGATCTTCAATTGCTTGTCTTTCCTCTTCGCTACATCCACTGTCATCTCCAGCTCTGTAGCAGTAAGACCAAAGTCGGGCGTACATATTCGAGACATGGTAGTGTCAACCAAGACATGGCTCCTGTTCACATCTTATCTGTTCATAACTTCGATCATCTTTGTTTTGGGGGCGTTTGTTGCGGCTGGCATTACAGCTCTTCCCCCGATTACTTGGATGAAAGTCAAAATCTTTATTGCTCCAGGCAGCTTTCCTCTGCTTGTAAGTCTAGTGCTCTGCATTCTTTTCCTATCTAATTTCCGAGATGAAACTTGGAGGGCTATGAAAACCTTTTGGAAGTCTGTTCGAGCTACGGAAGATTAAAGGGAGACGTTACCACCTTAGAGCTCCGACAGAAGAGTAAAGGATATGTGCAGCTTGTGAAATTCTTGACGCAAAGTTCAGACATATTTGCTATATCTGAAATCATGCAAGAGTTGGAGATGTTGAGGCCTAGCTATCATCGCAATCAGTCTCTTGAAGCATGCAGGAAGGAGGCTATAGATGTCGGTGCAAAGGCCTTGCTTGCTATTCTGAAACTTAAACAAACTAGTAATGATTCATGGCCCTCTGATGCCTTGAAAACCTACAACGAGGTTAGAAACGAAGGAATCGGAGAATTCGAAGGTTCGAGGTTCAAGTTGTTCATTGAAAAGTTGAAAATGCTGACTTCTCTGGTAGGAACTTTCAGCTGCTCTACTCAAATGAGTTCGTGTATCTGCAGTATCACTCGCCAGAAGTGCAAGAGTACTTGCTTTAAATGTGTGAGGTAGTAGGTTTCTCAGAATTATTTTTTCAACATACGTCTCATTTGATTCAAGTCCTTGTTTCCACAAAAATGTTGCCTGCTTTTGGAATGCAAGGTGTCAAGTAAACTTATGTTTTGGAGATCTGCATACAACTGTTGGGGCTGCCATCATTAACTCTGAGTGCTACTTTCAGGGTCCGAATATCATAACATAATATGCACGTAAAGGTTATGGAGTACATTCTGGTTTTTGAGGCCTGGGGCTCCCTTCAATTTTTGTGAGCTAAGCTAATCACCCTCTGGTCATTGACCAGGTCTGTCCTAGACTGATTTTTTATGCCAAAGTTGAAATCAAAGAAGAAAAAATTTCCTGTGGTCTTCATTTACAGATCATGTTGACACAACACACAAGATACAGATTATCTGGACCATCATACACTCCGTGGCAAGTTTTATCATAATTTTGTCAGAATGAAGGTCTCTCAAGACGGAGACATGAATGACCTGATTACGGGTCCTGCGATTGTTGGGCTTGTTACGTGTGTCCCATAATCCTGTTCGGTACCTGTGGAGTTCAATTTTTATTCATTAAGATATGGTCAGCCAATTGGGATTTCAACTGGAGCATACAGTCCACTATAAGGAGAAAAGTACCAAAATTATCAAATCAATCTTGAAGCAGATGACTAGATCAATTACATTTGAAAACCCGCTCATACTCCTACTACAGTACATTTCCTCAGAGATCTTGCAATGTATCACGACGCTGAAAGAATACTGTACGATCTTGGAAATCAGCTCCATTCATATATTTACCTTTACAGGCAAAATGGTACTCAGTGATACGTCTACGATTTGGCTGCTGTAGGTGCCAATGTGTACAAAGAGTGAACAGAGAGTGAAAGATGTGCACAGAGACACAGAGAGAGAGAGAGAGAGAGAGAGAGAAGGAAGAAGGAGATTGACACACACATCTACAGGTTTTGAGTTTGAGACATCCTGCTAGCGGTTGTATATGAAGATCATGATTCTGTGTAAGAATGCAAGGCTCCACGGTAGAGAAAAACTTTCAAATAATAAAAGAAACAAAGTTCACAGTCATATAGAGAAAAAGGATTTCAAAAAGTCAGGAGATGTAAGCCTTGAACGTCACGTCGGAACAAGTGAGTCGACAAGACACTTGGCAGTTGTAGAATCTGGTCCATGAGCACATACTATGGTAACTGTCACTAAAGTTTACCTCTCTATAGACAAGGCGAAAGCCCTCTCAGAATCTGTGATTCTCTTGTCAGATGCCCACATCTTCAGCCTTGATTAGTCTGATGAATTGTCGTTCGGTTAATTCTTAGATATCACGAATACATAAATTCTAAGTTTTATCTATTCAAAAGCTACTATCACAGAGGAAACAACTTGGTGCTCATGATCAATTTTCTTGATTCTCAAACTGCATCAATTCCAGTCCCCACTCACAGAAAATGTCAGATGTCAGTGCAGCACAGAATCTAGAAAGCTGTGTTCCAGCAAGCAGCAGAGAGCTGCAACGTCCGTGATGCAGTAGGAAGCTGATTCTATATAGAAAGATTTCAAATTCTTGAGCCCAGTGAGGCATATTGCAGGATTTCAGGTCCAGGAAGCTGTAAACGATCTATCCCCGGAGTTCAAACCATCAACCCGTAGTGCACTGTCATGTCTAGCCGTGTCTTTACTACTCTGGCAGCATTACTGAACTCTCCTGAAATGGGGCCAAAGTTGGATGTAATGTCGACAGAAGGCTTCGCATGGCTACAAAACGCGTGCCGGCAGAGGGAATATTAGAAGTATATGCTGCGCTCGGTTCACTCCGTCCGGATGAAGCTCCCTCCTCCATCCGGGAGGAAGTACTATACCGGACGAATAGGAGGTCTCTCTCCTCCGGTCCGTCAGGCATGTTGACTCAGGGAATCCCTTCCGGTTAAACCGGCCGGAAAGTCCATACTATTTATTGCAAAGGGCGATGCATGGGATTAGAAGTAAGATGGGGTCTTGATGGGTCTTCCCATCCTTTTGCTCTTATATTGTTATTTTACTGCGTCTTTTTTTGCTATATGGTTCCCATAAGTAATATATGGGAAAACCATTCTCACATCAAACAAAGCCAATGAAAGTCGCTATAGAATGAAAAGGTACTAGTCAATCTTTATCATGTCTATGAATATCTATTTCCAGTATATTATATCGAAATCTAATCCAAATTGGGTTTCTCAAACATGCATCATTATAAAAAAACTGATCCAACCGCTTTTTAAATCGATAACATCAAATTGCTTTCCAAGTTAAAAATAAATAAATAAATAAATATATTAAGATTAGTAATTGATGAATGATTTACGCACATTGTAAACTGCAAATAAATTTTTTAAGAAAGTGCATAATAAATATGTATATATTATTTTGAAAGTATTTCATTTGATGAATTTAACTATATATAAATTTTTCATCAAAATATTTTATCATCTTGACGAGTTGTATTGATCGTTTCAAAAGAATCATTAAATTATCAATCAGAAAAACGACAGAAGCAATAATTGAATCCATCATACACTTACAGTTTTCATCTTCTGGTTGATTTTTATTATGTTATATTTATAATTTAATTCTATTTAATTTATGAGTATAATTCAGTTTATAATTTTTTAATTTTGAAAAAATATATATTTATATAATTTTATATTACATAAATATTATATATACACAATAAGAATAAAATTTATTATTATTTGAATATAATTTTTTGATAATGATATATAATAAGATAAAAAATTAACAATTTAATAAAATAATCACCCTTGTTTTAAAAAAATTTATTTTGAAATTTTTATTTGAAAAAAATGTGAAACTACCTTATAAGTAAGTAAAGTAAGATTTTTTTAAATTAGAAGAATTATCAGAAATGTTTTTTTATTTCAGATTCTTTAACAAAAATTATTTTCCAGGAGATAAAAATTTTAGTATAAATTTTTGATTCCTTCAAATATTTCATTAGTTTCCAGACTGAATGTTTTATAGATGAAATTAAAATTTTGAAATTGAAAGACTGTTTTATCTATGACATTCAAAAATATTTTTTGATTGAAATAGTTTCTTAATTTGATAATATATCAATAAATAAGAAAGAGATAATACAATTTTGTTGAATCATCTAAAAAACTACTCACCATGGAGGCTTGCTATGTTTGAGGCGGAAAATTGACGATGAACCCCATATTTTCTATTTATAGATTTATCCAATATAAAAGCCTTGGAAAGTTAAATTGAAAGAGCCAAGACACTATAATAAAGTATTTCTCGATGTACTCGAGCTGAAAATTTTATTAATTTTCATCTATAACATCTTTTCCTTTACTTTAACATTATTTACTTTTAAATGAAACAAAAATGATAGTGGATTATCTAAAGATGCAACATCAGCAATCCGTATGCTCTTTACGTTGTGTTTCTTGTGTGTTAGTTGAAGTACATGTCAGCAATCCATGTGCTTATAATGATGACTTCAATATCATCGATCCACGATAAATTGAATAGATGGTGGTTGTGTAACCTTATAAAAATTATACATTTTTGATTATTATATATAGAGAAATAGAAACCATTGAGATATTTCTTAACTTCATAATTTCTTAAGTTTTTCGAATGGTCTTTTATCACTTCCATAGTGTTACAATCAATAAAACTTATTTTGATTAAAAATAAACAAAAAAATTCAATTTATATTAAAACAAAATATTTTTATTTATCAATATAAATTTTTATTACAAATGCCAAAAAAATACTCATAAAAATAATTTAATTAAATGTATTAAATCACAAAATATCATTCAATTTAAGTTTTTGTTGTTAAATATAGTTTTTAAACCATTTAAAATTGAATTATGGTTAATCAGTTTAGTAGTTACAACTTACAACAATGTTTTGGGTTATTTTTTAAGTTGATTTATGTCATTTTATGATAGGTCATACATGATCTATTTTTGCATATGGTAAAAGATATGCTAAATATAAGTCATGTAATTATGTTTTATTGATAAATATTTATGTCAATTCACAACGTTAATTTATGACCAAATGTAATCTGAAATATCTTAAAGAAATCTGAAATCTGAAATACATCATTCTTATTCAAAAATTATAAGTTATTTCATTATGCGAAATTTCGGTATAGTTGCTAATATAGGTAAAATTATTACGATTGTGTGTGGTTCGTGCTACATAGAACTGTTGTTTGATAATATAAGTAATCAAATCTTAGAATTCTTAAGATAAACACAGAGATTTATCTAATTTAAGATCACAGTAGTCACTCTGTTTGGAGAAGAAATAATTTTATTTCCTTTTTTAAACGAATGTCCTTACATTTTTAAAATAAATATATTCGAAATTTGATTTTTTATGAATATTTTGTTTTTTCAATCTATAGAAACATATTAAAGTGGCTTTGGTGTATTGTGTACATGCCAGATTTCCTATGAGTTATGAAATTGAATGATCATGGGTGAAGTTTGTGAACCGACTGCAACTACAAACAGAAGAATAGAAACCCTTTAAATTTCAATAATTTCATATATAATTTCACTGCAGTTATAGAATTTTATGCTTAAACAGAAAACATTGAGTCTTTCTCTTGTCGTGATAGTAATTCAAAAAAACAAAATCTAGCACCATCCATACATTTCTTGGGACCTGTATTTTACATTACCTTTTCATTATAAGTCCCGCTGTTTTACCTGAAATGAGAACTTTATCATATGTACTCTTCATCTACATATCTATTATTTTCTCAATGAGTTGTTTCATGTCCACATGCAAAGATTCAAACCATATATATGCTTTGACTTACAGAACCAACCCTGTAACGTACTAAATTGTCATTGTGTTCTATCGTCATTAGACTTATCAAACTCTTATCCAAGTAGCTTCTCATTCCATGTGAGACTGGCGTAACGTGACACCCTTCGTTCCTTCCCTACATTGAAAAAATGTATTCGCGACAGATGGAAGAACAAAACTCATCAAAGTGATTAGGAACACGGTATTATCGAAACCTTGAACCAGAGCAGTTTATTTAATTCCACCTTTTTGATCAGCAAAGATCAAAGCGTTGATAAGATATACTTGTCCGAAGTGAACACGGATCTACGCAGCTTCTTCAAGGAATATTACATACAAGGAGACACTCTGAGCACTGACTGCCGGATTCCGCTGCTCGGTTCCAGCAGCTGGTGTAGCGTCCTTCTGTGTTTCAGCCGGCTTCGTTTCTACTTGCGGCTTGGTAGCCTGCAGAAAACAGAAATTCTGTGTGAGTTAAGAACCCCTGAGCTTAAATGTGTTACTAAACACGAAACAGCAAATTCTCCGTCGTAACATTTTCCTTTTCAGGAACTTGGCATATCACAAAATACAGGAAACTGCTAGATTTCAATCTGAAAGATGTCACTAACTTACAGACAACAACCAAGATATGAAACTTGCGAAGAATCCTCACAGAAATCAACTGACGAGACTTATTGTTATACAGGAGTACTGACGAAACGAATAACGTGTGCATGGTCACAAATACGTAGGACATTTAACAAAGTGCATGACCTGTTCTTGAGCGGGAACCTTGGTCTCTTCTCCTTTTGTCGTAACATTGGAGGCAGTCTCCTTGGCATCACCAGCATGGTCGCTTCCTTTTACTTGCAGGAGACAAGCGGAGAGATTTGCTGAACTCGGATAGACAAGCAAAGGAATGTCGATCAGGAGGCACAACTCAACTGCTGAGAAACAGGACGCAAGGGTCTTTATATATATTTTCGTTGCAGCCACGTGTGAGAGAATGATTCGTCCAGTTGGCAGGTCCGCAGTGTGCCGATATGCATTTACATGTTACCGAAGTTACGAAGACAAATCTTGCTCATGTGCATTTCATGTTCTCTTGTTTGTTATGATATATTTTGTCTGCTATAATGATCTCTACTTTGAATATACAGAAATTATTCATGACAATACCATAGGTATGCCAGAACTCCTGGTTCGGAAATTTTTTATTTGTTTAGTAAGAAGCTGACTCCCAACTTTTCTCCTAAACACAGCTCAGAGTTGACTGCTAGTACACATCAAGGTTCACGTGATGCAGCGCAAACTGTAGCATTCGGCAGCTGACATTTTCTTCGTATGGTACCAATATATGGGGATCCATTTGTGGAAGACATTCAATGAACTGTCGTGGAACCAGGTGAATCATTTCGACTGTAGAACAGATGCCTGGCTCGAACCAGGTCCGTCCGTGTTCGAGTCTCACGCTGAGCTTAGTGGATACTGACCTGGGGATCCGGTAACTTCCACCGAAGAAGAACTGCAGGGTCATTAAGTTTCTCTACAAATCAAAATGGCTTCCAGCGCAAATAATTTCTCAAAAAAAAGAATAAAATAAAAAACCATCGAGGATAAGCCTTTGTTTGGTAATGAATAGCCTGGGACGTATCGTATTTCCAATATAAATATAAATAAATATTTATACTAGATATATATATATATATATATATATATATGTGTGTGTGTACGATGTTATACATACAAGTAGTAACCGGGACAGAGGTATATATATATATACTTACTTCCTACTTGTCCCGGTTGACTTAATTTCTGATATGTCGATAGCAAGACGTTACCTATTTTAAAGGTGGATTCAGCGTAACTATGCAATTTGAGAATGTACTGACTTTCTCACTTTATCGCTTCGTTAATTTAGCTCACTTTTAGATGTATTTCAACAAGAAGATAGATGTATGGTGAACAGTGATACGTAGTACGCTCTAATTGCTGGCAACGCAGAACCCACAACAAGTTCAGCGGTTATCCGATGCGAGCTCGATGAGATAAAATTCTGTAGACTAGTTCTAGTACTAGCCTAACGGTAGGCTTGGTCGGCGCTGGATAAGAAGAAACTGAGGTGGATTCAAGAAAGGATGACCTGGTAATCGAGTTCAGTCTCCTTTCACAGGTCTTTATTTCCTTACCTTTATACAGATCTGAGAGATTATTTTTGCATGCAGCTTGTATGTGGGTCGGTGAGTGGCTACGCAATTGAAAGTACCACGTCTCAACCGGTTTCGCATCGTTGGAATTAGACTTCAGTACTACGGTGCTTGACGAATGATGCAGGTCGCTGGCCAGTGTGGTCTTCCAGACTCTTCTTACAGCTGATAGTCTAGCATCGAGTATTTCTAGTGCAAAGAGAGCTTCGAGGTGTATACTTGCGGATCAGAAACACATTGCACAGATTACGATCGTTCTGTGTTTCTTGGAATTCATCCACAACCATCTGCAACACTTGAAATTGTTTGCGATGTGTTCTTTGTCCATGAATCTGCAACTCCCATAACAATCTAAAACGTAAAACATAGTCTTTGGACGACATTTCATCTGTCCTGCTAGGAAGCCATCAATTGATAAATTGAATGCTTTAAATGGTAATGAGGGAACGCCTCCGATCTGTTTGACACATCGCTGAATATAATCAGACCAGAATTACCGTAGAAAATGCTTTCGTACCGTTGATGTTTCAAGACAGGACTTTACAGCAGATCCGCATGTTCGTAAGTATCAAAATCTTTCTGATTTGTGGTTTTATCGATGTATGGGTGAAGAAGGAAAGTTCTTACCTAATGAAAAGTAAGAATAGCAAAAGTAAGGCTGTTGAGGGATTTAATCTGCTAAGTATATATCCAGGAGAATGGTAGTTCAAAAAATCTTCGCTGGAACTCACCTAGTCCTCAGTGTAATACTCTTCTATAAGACTGTTCTGGCCATCTAGTTTCTGGGACTCAGTTCTGAAGCTATGTTGTGATGTTGGAGAATGAGCAAAATTTTCTCTAAGCTAACCTTTACATAAAGCGCAAACAGCCTCTTTTGTTTTCTTGTCCTTTCTCTTCTCTCTATGTGGATCGAGTTACTGATTGCATCATCCTCCTTTTGATATATGCAGAAGTTTAGAGCAACAAAATTTGGTGCGTACAATTATATTGAGATCTGGGACCAACTCCTCCCTTGAAATGTCTCATGTAAGGGTCACTCTCTCATGTAAGGGTCACTCTGCTGTCGGATTGGATGGCTCCCTTCAGTGATATCATGCGAGAGGCATTTACCACCATGAATGCTTTCATCTTTTGACGGCTTCCCAGTATGAGAAGTCAGCTTTCATCTGAACGATGCTGCTGACCTTCACATGCATATACATTAAAAGCTCCAGAAGATACTGGTTTTCAAATTTAATTCAGTTCTTTGGAGTCTTTGACACACGCAAGAAACTTTTTATCGGTCGAACATTCATGAAGGCAATCCATTCAATACCAATCAAATCACGTAGTGGCTCGTAACATTCTGGATAATTGCATTCATAAATTTGGTTCGATCTGCTGGGCTGGTTACTCCACTGAGCACTGAACAGTAATAAGAATATATATGTCCGGTCCAGGGGGTGAAACGAGAGATATAGACAACTGTTTGTGTGTACTAGAATGTGTACTCTGAATGCTTCAGATTCTGGCATCATGAGATGAATTGGTCGATGAAGCAAGAATGATCATTGACATCCACTGCAGTCAATTGCAAGGACAATATTGAGTTTATAGATAGGTAGATCTCAAGTACAGGTTAGAGTTTGAATGGGTTCGAAAGGTTAAAGAAAGTCTAAGAGGATGGAGATTGCTGTAATATGGTTTTCTTAGAGTTGATTGATTTTCTTAGAGTTGTTGAGTGCAAAATTGAAATCTGATCATTGGTGGATACTGCCAACATAGATCCCAACGTGTGCAATGCGTAGTTCACTTGCAGGAAAGTATCTGGACCGGAATACTTGTCTCCTGGAGGCAAGAGCAGCTAAGTCGCAAATTGGTCTCGATCATCGTGAGGATAACATTGATCTTTGAAGATTCAGTAAGTGTTTGCCACGAGTACTTCCTTGTACAATAAAATATTTTGAAAGTTTCCGAATGTGGCGCATTGTACTTTTACATTCGCCTGACTTTAAAAGTTTAACAGCAAAAGAATCACAGCTTTGGTATGGACAAAAGTGATGGGAGTCCAAACTTTGAGCAGACCAATCAATTCGTAAAGTCTGACTTTCAGACATTCAAAGTATAGCACCAAAGTTGCAGCGCTGGCCAGGATCATAGAACTTAGACGGAGAAATGATTTGCAGTAGACTGTGTAGAGTGGGAGCCTACAGAAATCATATCCAGTGAAGTTATTTGTGCTAACTTGAAAAACCTTACACCACATGAACTTGTATAAATAATCTAGTTTTCTAATCATTTTCTTTTGGTCTTGATAGTAATTTTTTAGTATTTGCAACCCCGAAAAATATGCCATAGTAAATACTCTACTGCTATTACCTCCATGGTTGTCTAAAAACGCTAATATCCGGTTCACATATTTCTAAATCTTCTCCGTGTTAATCTTAAACAGCTCACCTTGCTTTGCGAAAATGTAGAGCTCAATTTCAAGATGATACTATATTACTCCATTGGATACCAGGACACATTGGTATTAGAGGCAATGAACAAGCCGATCAATTAGCTAAAGCTGCCACTTAACTTCCATTGTGTCAAGAGGATGGTATTATGACTGTCTAAACTCAAAACTCATATAGATCAATATAATCTTTCTATGTTGACAGATACAAGGTGATAATCTTCAAAAACTAAAGATTTAGAAGCTTTATCTCTCTTACCCCAACTCCAACAACGGTTAATCGTCTATTTCAACACCGTAGAAAATCAGCCTCATCTCTTAAACAACTTAAAATCTGTCATTTAGCTATTGGAGGTTACTTCTGTAAATTCAATCTTCCAATATTTCCATGAGGTAAAAAATTTTATGTGTTTGAGGAAACTAGAAAACATATAATTTAGGCGAGCTTCCAGCTACTCGAACCATCTCGAATCAATTATTTTCAAGTAAGAAGTTTTCTTTATGGAAATTATTGAATAATCATTACAGAAGTTCTGACTTTCTTTTGTTACTATTATAGAATATGGTTGAAATCATTTTGCCAGTGGTTAGTTTCACTTGTTTCACTCATTTCCTAATATTCTTCTATTTCAACTCTCAATGCTGCTTCTGGCATTTTATGTTGCGTCTTTAGTCCGTTAATTCTGTCCATTAAGTAAGGTCTTTTCTCTCCGGCTATTTGCCCCTGCGTTTTATCTTTCATGCTTTCAATTCTTTGAAATTTTCTTCAACTTGAAGTTATTTTGGCTTTCGTCCTCGTTTCTCCTTTAAATTTGTCCCCTTTCACCTTCTGTACTGCGTCTCGTTGTCCGCGTCTTAGCCTAGGTGCTACATCGCGTTATGATTCAACATGGATTGATGTGGTCTTCACTTTGCACACCTCCATATGATAAGTTTACATGAAATGATTAGAAAATGAGTATTGTTTGGATTCGGATCAAGATACAATGATTCAAGTCTTAGTTTAGGTTGAATTAAAGATTTTACAAATGATCCTAGGTAGACTTATTAATGTATCAGGTTTACTCAGGGTAAATTTCCGAGCGTAATTAGCGCTAGATCAGGAAAGTTAGGTATCATGTACATATTAGGCATATTAACAAGGTCAGGTCAATACAGGTCCATATCGAAGAATAAAGGTAAGCTTGAGGAGATTGAATCCAGGAGTCAGATTGAATCTCTGAACATGAAGTTCACATGAGGGAAGCTTTCTTCTTTGGGAAAGAGTACGGGACATGCAGAAACGGCACGTCCTGACCGGCCAAGTGTGCCAATCTTCGCCTTACACGTCTCTGGACATGGTAGCTTGTCCTGTATAAATAGAGATCGTGCGCTGCGTATTCAGCAGTTGAGTCGTGCCTCCTGATCATCAAAAATTACCTGCCAATCTACTGAAGCTCGAGCTCAACAATTCTCTGCAGGGTTCTCATTCAAGTGAAACTCCGCAACCATGCAGTCCGCTGATGCCAAAGAGACTGTCTCCAATGCTACTACCAAAGCAGACGAGACCAAGGTTGCTGCTCAAGAGAAGGTCCAACAACTTGTTCCCAAAACTTTTACTTTCTTTCAGTGCATGCCTATGTTAAACTTCACGACATTTCGCTAGTTACGTTCGCAGATCGCAGTTCATCCATTCCCTTTTCTGTAGAATATTCTGTCTCACGTTGTACATTTCTACGTCAACGAGTATGGTCACTAGTGAGTCTAATTTTTCTCAAAATTTCTTTGCAAGATCTTTGGATTGGTCATAGTCCGAGTGATAGAGATTCGTGCAACCATAAATTTTGATTTCCCTCAAGTTGACAAGACCCAGAAATATCAACGTGAAGACGAGGAATTGCATTGATGGGCAGTGTCATCAAATAAAGTCTTTCAAAGATATAGACTGCTTAACTGACAGTAAATGCGGCATCATTGCGTGTTTTCTGTAGGATACCAAGCCTCAAGCAGAGACGAAGCCCGCTGAGACCCAGAAAGACGCAACCCCACCTGCTGCAACTCAACAACATCAGGGAGTCAGCGCCAACAGTGTGTCTTTGTAAATGTATTCCTCAATGTGTACATTAAAAACCGAAAAGCTGTACATATCCATGTTCAGCTCGGACAAATATGCCTTGTTCATCTCTACGTATTCTGGCATGTAATTTGCTGAAAGGCTGTCTGAATTCACTGTTGGTGGATTCCATGGCGAAGTGTCACCTTCTGTGTGTCCTTCCACCTTCTTGATCATGGCTGATCGAAGAGGTGGTAGATAAATAAAGTGTTGTGGATTAAGGTATTGACGAATGTGGTGCACCTATTTACGCGGACGGCTTTGTATTCAGTTCTGTACTGACCGCATATATACATAGATTGAAAACATCGAGAGCTTGTAAATATTGTATTGTATCTCTCACACGTACAGTGTTCAAGCCCTGTCTCTACATGCTACTATTAGATGCATCATGTAACACTGTTGAGGATGCTGATATTCGAATTCAGAGTAGTGGTCCATACGCATATTATAAGCGTCAGACAGTACAGTCTTTTGGTTCAGACTGATGTGAGAGGTCATATACTGTTCGATGTGACAAGCTCTGTGTATCAGAATCTCTTATTGCAGAAGTTATGCGGTGAATGCTTATGCGGGATACTGGTTTTCGCATACTCCCGCTTCTCGTGTTTTCCCAAAGAATCTGGATAGACGTCGAAATTTCTTTGATTCACCATCATTCCAAGAGACGTGTCAAGGACCTAACTTTGTGTAGTGATGAATAAGATATGAGCCCTGCTATGCGTGGAAGTGATTGATGTAGCACCGTTACAGTGATGCAACCAAGCGCATAGAGACCCGAGAAAAACTTAGTAGTACAGAATTATATAAGATAGACGTGCGTTTGACCAGTTTCAGGAAACAAGATGATTTTTTGGTAGACTTAGTTGTATGTGCATGTGATGAAAAGCTTCGATGCGCTGAAGGGGAAATCCGCCTTCCACGAGGAGGTATGCAACGTAATGTAACATGGTACCAGTTATTAAATCAAACTGGTACCATGTTGCATAGGACGTACATGATTAAGAATGGAAGTTTCGAGGTCAGCAAGTTATGTACGTACAAGGCAGCTTCACATTGGCATTAATCACACAAAGCTCTCTGTGAGTTTAGATGCAAAAGAGTATGCACTATCACCATGGCTTGAAGTGAAGGATGATCAGGTTTAAAAACAATGAGATTTTGTTTCGTAAGGACAGACGCCAATGAGATTGTCCCTCAGAGATCCAATCGTATGTAATTCAATTAGTTCAGATTGAATGGAATTCTCTAAAGACTTTTTTGATTTCTTCAAAACATTTACAGTCGTGCAGCATCTTGTACTTGCGCGACATGTCATATATGTACTTCAACTGATGCAAGCGGCCGAGCCCAATGGCATTCCTGGCCTAGCTCTGCCTGCCCGTGAGTTATCAATCTCAAAGATTGTTGAGTTCTCGTTGAAATAATCCGGATGCTGTGTTTTACAAGTCATTGTACAAAGCCCATATACTCTAATCTGTAAGGAGGGACTGGTTCACACCAGAGAACTTCCTGAAAATTTGCTTCGGCCTCTCTAGCAAGCTCGATCAGCCTCAACTCTAGTGCCACTTCTGTGGCTGGTCTGCCCCCAAGAGACCAAAAATTCATTCAACTGTTCAAACTCTCTCGTCTGCTGCTGTTGATCAAGCATCCCTAACAAGTGTTCAATTACTCTATATCTAAGCTCAGCTCAGGATCTGACTCTGCTACAAATTATTCAACTTGTCGTTGTCCAGACAATATTAAAATCAGGAATCCGGCTGCTGTTTGAGGATGCGCTTGATGAACAGCATGTAAGCTAGCCGTTCTTAACTAAACTAAGAACTAGTGGTGGTTAGAAAGTTGCTGTGCAAGAATTCGAACTTGGACATCTTGTCTGGCTAAACTACAAACATACAATATGTATATCAATCGGAGCTCGAGGGTCTCGATTGCCGAACCGAAGCGCCAGCCATGCACTCACCGCTCTCATGCGCTCGCTGGTAAGCTGGTCCTCCCCCAGATGGCGACGCTTGCCAGCCGGTGGGCGAGAGCTAACGATGGCGGTCTTAGTCGCTACAGAAGAAGCACCATAGGGACGACATACCATAGCAGACGAGGCCGACGACGATGAATAAGCAGACATGAGCGGCTTGGAACAGAGCATAGCCGATCAGATGCTGTGCCGCGATGCAGCTGAAGGAATTGCCGCTCATGTCACAGAGAGTTCCCCAAGCGTCCGGGAGGGCATGCTTGTACACATAACTATCATCCGTGACGACTACAACGAAAAAGAATCCACAAATGGCAGCGCTGCAAACGGTCAGGAGCCCTGCAATGTAGGCCGGAGCTTGAGCCTGGGCCTGCTCGCAGTAAGGAAGGAGCCAGAAGAAGATGATACCGACCATGGGACCCCAGAGGACGACAGACGTGAACACGAAAACAATGATGCAGCACACGAGGATCATCATGAAAAAGACGGCGACGGCTATGAACCACAGAGCCAGGATCATCAAGCGCTTGGGTTTGCAGTTGATGGAGTCGATGGAATTCCACCACGAGTGCAAAGCCTCCAGGACATCGCGTTTGGTCTTAAAGTGATCGAAAGACTTGGACCTGCCAACGGACTTTGATTTACCACGAGACTGCGTCATCTTTTGTACAGCCTCCAAATCTGTCAGCGTTGCCCAATGCGTGTTGTCGCCGAACACTTTCTCCATTTCCGGGTGGAATATCTGCTCTTCCCTCTTCTCCTCGGCTTCTTTTATAGAGGCCGACGTACATGCGGTCGTGTCCCTGAAAACCACCTCCATCTCAGGGTACATGATCCCTGCCTCGAGGTCCGTCACATAAAGGCAGATGCGAGTCTTTCCTGTACAAGCGCTAGTCTCCATGGCTGCCCGACCCCCCAAATTGCCTGCAGGTTCCCTCATGTCTGTTCAGCCAAACTGTTCTAGTTGTTCGCATGTACGCCACCAGCTTCTCCAAACTGCATGCGCCTCAGCGGAGTGGATTAACTAAGACTGCCGAGATCTGGCGACTTCTAAGTACTGCTCTGCCTCCTAAATGCATTCCCCATTCCGGACGGCCCAAAACGTTTATCCGCCAAAAATGTCGTTCCCTTTCCAGAGGGCTGCTGCCGCCTGAATCCAAAATGGTGATTTGAAACAAAAATCCTGATCTGCAAGCGAGAGCAAACAGCAATGGGAGTTTCAGCACGTGTGATGGTATGGAGGGGTACGCATGTCTATCAGCATTTCACCGTGTGCATCTGCCGCTGGCTGGGCTGAGTACCCGGTTTAGTGAAAGTTCCTGCCTGCAATTCCATCCAGAGAAAGATCGCATGAACCCCGAATTCCACTCACCTAGTTGCTGTATGCTTCACGATGTCAGCGAGCGAAATCTAGTGTTGGAGAATCTTATCGATCCATTTCCTGCTTCCTCAGAGACGTGGATGAGGCAATCCAAATACACCTGAGGTGATTCCTCAAGCGATTCGACACGGTACAGAGCCTGATGTAAGGTTGCGAGTCCAGTGATGAGACTCGCGCTCACCTGAGCTCTTCCCTGTGTCAAGAAATTCGATCTGCTTCTCGAGACTCCTGCAAGAAGGGGAACCGATTTGTTTGCGCACTGCCTTTCTAATCTTAGCTGCGGCGCTGGCGATCGACTACCTATAGCTAGCTATGACGTTCAATTAGATCGACGAGTTGGTGAGCAGAAGTTTCAGCAATTGGTAATGTCAAATAAAATCTCCAACTCCTGTCCTGGTCTATAGAAGATAGCACAGCTGCAGGAGTTGGAGAAGGCAGATGAAAGTCCTCGCCATGCGGTTTTCCCTCTCTTTATCGGCGTTTCCGGCATCTTCCCAACAGCGCCGGGGTTGTGCGGTCAGAGCCTTGGTCTGAGCAGTAAACAATAATATCCCATTGATGATTTTGACATCCCGCCACATTTCATCAACAGTTGCAGCATGTGCGCTTGTCGAAGCTCCAAAATGAGTCACAGTAATGTCCTTCGGGCCTCTCGCAAACTTTCACCCTTGTGGCGTACTATTTGCTTCCTCAGCACTGTGCAAATAGCAAGAATTGCTCTATTATCATGTGGACTCCTGCACGTGAGTGGACCCGACACAAAAGCTCAAGCTCGAGCCCAAGCACAAGCCCGGTTTATCACAGAACAAGGCATGGTTTCCCATATTCAATTATCTTTCTCTGAAGTTCCCTGACAAAAAGTCCGGAGAATTTTTATCACTTTAAAGGAGGCATAGATCCACCCTTGGCCGCTCTTCAGTTTCAAGAGACCAAGCCCCATCATTACTTGGCCACGATAATGGGCAAGCGTCCTCAAATTAGTTTCTAATGCGCTAGTCTAAGACCCTATGCTTAAAAGAACATCTGGAGCTTGGCACAGGTGACAACTTTTTGGAAAAGTTTGAAGGTTAATCTGGAATTTTCTTGATCCATTCCAGATCTGTAACAGTGTTCTTTTCGCTGAGAACTTCCACCTCACCTTGTGGATGTCTCGTGATGCGTGAGGGAGAATCTGCTGGTTGTCATGGATGCACATCACTATCGATGAACCGAGCCAAAAGTGAGAAGCACTTTCATAGAATATAGTTGACTCTGTATTTGAATATTTGTTGTCCAGATCCATCCAAGTGCCGTTCTCCTGTTCCAAGTCCTTCAGGCAGCAACCCACGATCGACATCCGAGATGCAAAACATTTGGAAGGACGTCTTCCAGTCGTCATGAACATTTTCGACTGCTGTCTCAGTATTCCCGCCACCCCCATCATTGAAAGTGCATTAACAGTTCGTCAACGTTGTAATCGTTCTAATGCTTATCTGCTGATTTAATACATTATTGCAGGATCTTAACAGGCTCGAATATAAGCATTCTAAGTTTTTACTGCTTGGGCAATGACATTTACAGTAATTTCTAAGTGGTTTTTGTAACATATGGTCTCAGCAGGCATAACAGTGTGCGTTTGACATATAAATTGAGGGTGAGCTGATGACAATCAGTAGAAAACAGTACTGTTGTATATTTGAAGGGAAAAATCTCATGGGAAAACAAACATAGTTTGTCTATATTTGTCTAACATCACGTCGTCGTTGACTGCGAACTTGAAACACATACATGGTCACATGCTGGTCAGTTAAGGCGCATTGTCAAAAACGACTGTACTACGCTGAGAAACTCTTCTCTCAACTGACATGCTGCGGGATTGTTTCAACCCATCATCATCTATCTGAAAACATACCAAATCATGATTCTAGCAGAGATGGACGGGTGGGTGTTCCTTCAGAGCTCGCTGTCTGAGTTCTGCTGTGAACCTGGGTAACTGATACACACAAGGTAGTGGGAAGGAAGGAGTTGAGACTGACTGAACGTGGAGTCTCCAGTCCGACTTCTTGAGAGTTCTTTCGAACCCAAATGAGGCAGAAACAATCAGCGCCTATCTGGGATGGAAGAGTCCAGCTAAATTAAGAATGAATCCCTTCTTTGTAGCTTTGATTTTTCGTTTCCATTTTCCTGAATACTGTAGGGTATAAAAGGTGAGAAATATCATTCATCTGACTACTTATGCATCCAGTGCTGCAAAGTTGCGTGATTCTGAATTGTTAAACCTTTTTCATTCTCTGGGATGGTCATGACCATAATCATGTTATAACAGCCCTCCGTCACACCACAGTTCTATGATCTGTCCATTACTTTTGAAAATGGAACTGAAGCATGGACGATGCTCCATTTACTCTTGCTTTTGTCCCTTAGGCTGTTTCTTCTTTTGGCTTCAGTTTCCATCTCAGGGTGGGGTAACACCCATCTTTTAAACATGTCTCTGGTCCATTCTCACGGATGCCAACGACGCTGTGCAGCGTGATGGCAAGGA